>PVJC01011552.1:0-41220 GCA_004026665.1 Murina feae
GCGCGCCTCCGTACCTCTGTACTTTGCTTCTGCCGCTCCTCTGAGTCTCAGACTCTTCTCTAGTTGTAGGATTTTCACTCAGCCAGCCGTCCTGTGGGTGCGAGTGGTGTCCGTGTGTTCTTTTCGAGGTTTTTCTGAAATAGTTGTTCACAGCTGCATTTACGGTGTCCACCCTATGCCGCCATCTTGTTTCTCCTAACAGATATCATTTTAGACCGTCATAGGTAGCATGAAAAAGAATACGGGGGCTTGTGGACTATTGGCAGGATGGCGGCTGCCTTAGAGCAGGTCTCTCTAAGGAGGTAACATTTGAGGGCAAAGAAGTCAGGCATGTAGCTAGCCTGGTCGTGGTGGGGAGCCAGGGACTCAGGACAGAGGGAATGAGTGGCAAATGCAGAGCTCAATGAGGAACCAGATTGGAGTATGTGGGGAAGCAGAGTGGCTTGGAGATAGTAAGAAAGGCAAAGTGCTGTGAGATGAGGGCGAAGAGGTTAGCAGGGGTCAGATCGTGAAAGGCCTTGTAGGTCTCGGTAAGGAATTTCTTTTTATTTTAAGAAGGGAAATGACATGCTAATATACATTGGCTGCTGAGCAGGACATGGATTCTAAGGAGACCAGAACAGAAGCTGGAAAATCAGTTACAAAGCTATTGCAGGGGCTGTGGCTTGGCAGTGGAAATGGGGGAAAAATGAATTAATTTTGGAGGTAGAACCAACAGGATTTATTGATAGATTGACTGAAGGAAAGGGGGCAATAAAGGATGGCCCTTGGTTGTTTTGCATGAACAGCTGGGTGAATATTGATACTATTTACATTTATTGTTGCTAGGAGTAGGTTTGGGGAGGGATTGAATTTTGTTTTAGACAGACAAAGTTCAAAAAGTTTATTAGTTATCTAAATGATTAATATCATTAAGTCTTATTTTATAAGTAGTGCATCAGCATGTAAATGGTCAGGCCTAGATGACATACCCCAGGAGGGAGAGAAGGTCCATAAGAAATAAACATTTAGCTCCCATCTCAAATCCCCATCCCCACCCCTAACACATACACAATGGATACATACTTACAGGAACATGAGAGTGTGTGTTTTTTCTAAATTATTTTATCAAATTACTAAATTATCTCGTTGATGTGAATGTTCTGGTTGACTCACTTGATATGACTTTTTAAAATAAAAATTATTATTGGGAAAATATAAAAAGGTAGTGGTTATGGATTCCAGTTAAGTGCCTAGAAAAATAACTTTTTATATTTATTGATTTTAGAGAAAGATAGGAGGGGAAGGAGTGACAAACATTACCACTCACTGATGCGTTAACTCTTGCATGTGCCCTGATCAGGGATGGAGCCCACAGCCTTGGTGTATCGGGACCATGCTCCAACCAAGCGAGCTGCCCGGCCAAAGCATAGACGCTTTTCCTTTTATTCTTGGGGCACAATTTTTTTGAATACTTGAAATTATTAGTAAAATGTAACATGCTTTTCAAAGTATACTATATTAGTAGGTTTTTTTTCTTTTCTTTCTCAATTTGGTTTTATTTGGTAAGGAATGCTTCCTGCGTATTCCACATCCTGTGGTGGAATTTGGTGTAGTTTAGAAAGGGGGTGTTGGTGTTTCAAAGAGCTCGGGTTTAAAAAAGTGTGTAAACTCTTTAGATTTAGGTAGGGAGATTCCAGTTTAAGGTGGTAACGGAACACCATGTTTGCACCACAATGCCTGAAATCTACTGACATTTTCCTGTGAAAAATAATAAAAGGAGCCCCAGCCGGTTTGGCCCAGTGGGATAGATCGCCAGCCTGCTGACCAGAGGGTCCCGCTTCGGTTTTTTTGTTTTTTTTTAATTACATAAAGTTTTACAAAGATTGGTACATATATCTCTTTTTTCTCCTGCCCTTCCGCCCGCTTCGGTTTTGATCAAAGGCACATTGTGCCCCAGTACAGAGCCTGGTTGGGGCACATCAGGAGGCAACCAGTCAGCATGTTTCTCGGACATCGACAGTCATTTCTCTTGTATGGAATGGAATTGCTGGGTCATATGCTAATTCTCTGGCCGTTTGAATAGCTGCCAGACTATTTTCCAGAGTGGCTGTTTTCACCAACAAAAACTCCCAGCTTCTGTACATCCTTGTTTCACTTATTTCACAACCTTGTGGATGTGAAATTGTATCTTCTTAGGGTTTTGATTTTTTATATCCCTAATGACTGATGATGTTGAGCATCTTTTCATGTGCTTATTGACCATTTGTATATCTTCTTTGACCAATGTATGATCAGATCCTTGGGGTTGTCGTTTTATTTGAGTTGTAAGTTTTGTCAGGAAAAGGCACACCTTTTCTGAATGTGACAGTAGTAGTAATAAACTAGATGTGACCATGGAAGTGACTTAAAGAATAGAGAATAGCCTAGCTGGTTTGGCTCACTGGTTAGAGTGTCGGCCTGCAGGCTGGAGGGTCCTGGGTTCAATTCCAGTCAAGGGCACAATGAGTTGTTGTTTTTTTTATCCATAATTGATGATGAAATGCTAAAACCATGTTATCTCATTTTACAGAGATATACTGGCTAATGAAGCCACTAAACCATCAAATTTAAGCATAAAAGACAAAACATAAATAAGTTCAAAACAGAAAGAACCACTGAAAAAATAAATTACTGTACAGCTATTACCACTGCCCATCTCCAGAACTTCTAAAAAAAATATATTTTATTGATTTTTTACAGAGAGGAAGGGAGAGGGACAGAGAGTCAGAAACATCGAAGGGAGAGAAACATCGAAGGGAGAGAAACATCAATCAGCTGCCTCTTGCACGCCCCCTACTGGGGATGTGCCCGCAACCCAGGTACATGCCCTTGACCAGAATCGAACCTGGGACCTTTCAGTACCCAGGCCGATGCTCTATCCATTGAGCAAAACTGGTTAGGACAATCTCCAGAAGTTTTTGACCACCCCATACTGAAAATCTGTACCCAGTAAGCAATAACTCCCCACTTCTTCTGGCTCAGTAGCCAAAGTTTTACTTTCTGTCTATGAATTTAACTATTCTAGGTATTTACCTTTTCATACTTAGCTTATTTCACATATCAGGTCTTCAAGATTCATTCATGTTGTAGTATGTATCAGAATTTCATTCTCTTTCAAGGCTGAATAATACTGCATTCTATATATATATATATATTTCATCTGTTGATGGATGTTTGAGTTGTTTTCACCTTTTGGCTACTGAATATTGCTGCTATGATCAAAGGTGTACAAATATCTGTTGGAGTCCCTGCTTTCAATTAATTCTTTTGCTTTGTACCCAGAAGTAGACTTGCTGGATCATATGGTACTTTTATATTTATTTTATTATTATTTTAAATATATATGTATATTATTGTTTTCAGAGAGGAAGGGCAAATGAAAGAGAGATAGAAACATCAATTATGAGAGAGAATTATTGATTGGCTGCCTCCTGCATGTCCCCTGTTGCGGATCTAGCCTGCAACCTGGGCATGTGCCCTTGACCAGAATCGAACCTGGGACCCTTCAGTCCACAGACCAACACTCTATTCACTGAGCCAAACTGGCTAGGGTTGGTACTTCTTTCTGTGTTTAAATTTTTGAGGAACTGCCATAATATTTTCTACACCCATTTTACATTCTCACAGCAATGCGCAAGGGTTCCAGTTTCTTCATATCCTCACAACATATCTTGTTCTTGTTTTGTTAATAGCCATCCTGATGGATGTGAGTGATATCTCTTTAAGGTTTTGATTTGCATTTTCCTAATGGTTAGTAATGTTGAGCATCTTTTCATGTGCTTATTGACCATTCATATCTCTTTTTTGGAGAAATGTCTTTTCAATTCCTTTTGCCCATTTTTTAATTGGGTTGATTTTTTATTTTTTTATTTTTTGATCAGTTGAATTGAGTTCTTTATATAGCCTTTCACCTTTTAATGCTCTTTTACTAGATGGATTGTTCATTTGACTTTCAAAGAAGATTTTATAGAATGGGTTGCCAGGTCCCAATCTCCTACCTGTGTACTGCAGGTGTTGAATATTCTCACTACTCTTGAATTTTAATGTAGACATTGATTGGTTGTTGTTGTTTTTGGTACAATGCTTTAACAACCTTCAAAGAACAAACGTAGTTTCTTGATTCAGCCAATGTTGAGTAATACCCTCAGTTTTGTATTGGTTATGAAAATTTGGAGCTCATGAAGAGGAAAATCACCCGGAGGTACCAAACGTTCTGTGTATGTGATAGCATTGAATACTCACAGTATCTCTGAGAGAGCGGTATTTGTATCCCCATTTTTCTGATGGATGAGGACTCTGGGTCAGAGTTAAATAAGGTAAACTGCTCAAAATATATAACTAATTAGAGGCTTGGTGCATGAGATTTGTGCACTGGATTTGCAGGGCCCTCGGCTCAGCCTGCTCCCTCTTGCAGTCCGGGACCCCTTGGGGGATGTCCGCCTGCTGGGGGAGATCAGGCCTAAGCCGGCAGTCAGACATTCCTCTCACAGTCTGGGACCCCTCGCTCCTTACTGCCCACCTGCAGTGGAGTGGGAGAGGCTTCCACCACCACTGCTGCGCTCACCAGCCATGAGCCTGGGCTTCTGGCTGAGTGGCACTCCCCCTGTGGGAGCGTACTGACCACCAGGGGGCAGCTCCTATGTTGAGTGTCTGCCCCCAGGTGGTCAGTGCAAGTCATAGTGACAGGTCATTCCACCATTTGGTCGATTTGCATAGTATGCTTTTATTATATAGTATAGGATAGTTTACCAATGTTGATATTTAACCACAGTTCTCAAGTTTATTATCAATGCATACACTGAACTAATCTTATAGAATTTTTATATGTAGCTTTGTATTTATGTTTCAGGAGTATGTTCTTTAGCACTTAAAGTCTAGCTGTTCCTATTTAAGGACTGTGTTTAGTTTTTTCTTTAAATATTATCCATATATGACTACAGAGGACAAATTAGCCAAGCTACTCTATGTTTTGGCTATGATTACTTTATTGCTCCCTTTTTAAACATACTAGAATTACATGAAAAAACAACACCGTGCTTTATTGCTGGCTTTTAAAAAGTATATAAATACCGAGTTGAGAATTTTATTTACTTTAAGCCATTATCCAGTTCTTAGAAATTAAAAACCCCACACACATATTTTTTTCAAAATAACTCCTGTGCTCCTATTTTCAGCAACTCTTATTTACTTTTGTCATCTGACTTGTGTGAATGATATTAACTTACGTGTGACTAGCCATTTGTATCTCCATGCACCAAACTAAGGGCAAATCAGCGTACAGTGGGTTTTGTGTGGAAATGTGCACAGCAAATGGGAATCGGTGGATTCTTTTCCAAAATGAAATGACTTAGAACAGTGATATAAACAGATTGGGACATGCCCGGGTTCCTGTAGAAAGTTCACCATGGTGGCCATGTCAGGAAAGACTGGAGTGCCTCTAGAACAGTTATGAGGGCCTGGTTAAGAACTGGGTAAAGACTTAAAGTAAATAAAATAAAACCACCCCCTAATAGCCTGAAAGGACTCACTTTCAGCACTCACTCCCAGAGTCTCTTTCAGCTAAGTATACAGCATCTTTGCTTGTTTGTATCACTGCCTCCAAAATGATAGTCACTATGAACTGCTTTTCGTTTATCCAGATCAAGTTTTTCTGCCTCTTCAGTTGCCTGTGATCATTGTTTCTTTCACACCTTTAGCAACATTAGCACTCTGGATGGCCTCTTTATGTTTTAACATTGTGCTCTTCTCTGATTTTCCCAGCAACAAAAGCATTCTCTCCTTTGTTGCCTAAGAGTCTCTTTTTGTCATGCTGAGGTATCAGCTTGAAAGGGTTGTCAGTTCCAAAACTGAAGTTTGGTTCCACAACCTAGATATGTTTTCTGTGAGCAGCTTGGTGGAGATGGGAGATGTTCGAGAAACGAGGTTTGACTGTATTTTATGTACACTTTCTTCAATTATAGCATTTAATGTTTAGAATCTGTTCCCTTTTATTTTTTTTTCAGATACTCTTATTGTCAATATATTCTTTGCCTCTCTTCGGTATTAGTCATGTCCTCTTCAATAGCAGTTGTGGGAGTTATGCACAGTAGATTATTGTGACCTCTTTAGTCCCTTGCACACAGCTGGTATTGAAGAGGCTGAAACTCCACGTTTCAACTGCTGCTCTCAAATTGGCCTGCTGTGTTTTCTAGTAAACTTGTATTGGCTATTTTGGGATCACTGTTCTGATTTCCATTAAATGCAGCCCCATTGAGTATTTCTTATCCTGCTCACTACCATGTGGGCCTTTGGCTGTTGGTATAGTGTTCTGAGGTTTGTTGAGGTTACCTTGTTATCTAGTTTTGTGGTAAATATTGTCATGAGCTTTGCATTTTGTTGTCTTATTGCTTTATCTGTTTTTATCTGGGGATTTGGAGAGTTTGAAAACTATGCTGCTGTCTTGCTATCTTCCTAGACTCCCCCATAACTGATGTGTGTGTGTGTATAGTCTGTTTGAATATTAAATTTTAAATTGACATGTAATATGGGCATATAGTTGGCACTCATATTAGCAGCACTAAACCACTCAACTTAGTAGGACTAAACTGAACCCCTGAAAATTTGATGATTAAGTTATCAAAGTTTAGGCCTAGGCATTAACCAAATTTGAAATAACTAGGTAAGTATCGACCAGTATATGAACCAAGAGGGCAGAGTTTTTATCTGTTCTCATGGATTTATTCCCAGTATGTAGAACAGTGCCTGACACATAATAGTAAATAACTGGTCAGTAAATATTTGTTGAAGAAATAGATGATGTGCATAAGAGAAGCACTCTAGCTTTATATTTTATTAGGCTTTTAAGGCAAAAATTTAATTTAAAACATTTCCTCATCTCTAATTCAATTAAAACTTACCACTTGAAACAAAAATCAAATTACTGTCTTTTCATTATGTTATACTTTTATAAAGGAAGTCTACTTCTAAGTAAGTATGATGGAGTATAAATAGGTTTTTTTCTCTTTCAGTAAACGAAGCAAAAAAGGAGATAAAAATGGAAAAGGCTTGAGACATTTTTCAATGAAAGTGTGTGAGAAAGTTCAGCGGAAAGGCACAACGTCATATAATGAAGTAGCTGATGAGCTGGTATCAGAGTTCACCAATTCGAATAACCATTTGGCAGCTGATTCGGTAAGTAGATCATGCACTTGACATTGACTGTGATGAGGGATGCAGTAGTGTACCTCTTTGAGATATATATATATATGAGTTGTCATCTATATGAGGAATTCCCAATTCCTCCTTTACCGGAGGGTTTTATATTGTCTGTTGAAAAATTTTTGTTGATTTTTTGTTTTTGGAAAAAATTTTATTGTTTCAACATACACATAAACAAATATTTTTTAAAATATAACTTTGGAGATTCCCGAGGGAGCATACTGATATTTGTTATGTTATCATTTCTAGTGTCAAAATTTCTATTTACATTCAGTTCTAGAACTTATAATTCCCATTTATTTATTTATTTTTTAAATATTGATTTCAGAGAGGAAGGGAGCGGGAGAGAGAGATAGAAACATTAATGATGAGAGAGAATCATTGATCAGCTGCCTCCTGCATGCCCCAACTGGGAATTGAACTATGACCTCCTGGTTCATAGGTCAATGCTCCATCATTGAGCCACACTGTCTGAACAAATCTCCTTTATTTAAGTTTAGTTCTACCTTTAAGTGGATTCAGTGTTCTCCACCATCCTTTATTATCAGAGTATTTGATTGATTGGATTTTGTTCTTATGATCTATCCATACACAATAAGGGCTTTTTTCACAATGCAAGTTAACACAGTTTTCTTCATTGAGAAAGTCTTGCTACCTACCCCCCTCAAAAAAGTCAGCTGAACTAAACAGTGTTCTTTAGTTAGTGATCTATGTGATTGGCATTTGGGTGCAGGTTCCCTATTTTCATTGTAAGCTAGTAAGAGTACGGTAGGTCCTCGGGTCACGTCAGAGATCCATAATTCGAGGTAACGCAATTTTCACCATAAGTTGGAACCCACCAACATAAGCACCTCATCACTCACATGGAGCATATTCACAGCAGTAATGAAGTGCAACAGTAAAAAAAAAAAATTTAAAGAAAGATAATTCCTGACCTTTACTTGAGGTAAATAAATAATGAAAAAACATAAAGCCCGTATGTACATATGTTGAAATGATGGAATTATTTTTATATATAAATAAATGGGAGATGGCGATGTAACCACGAAACAACGTATGTCGAGTCCGACGTAACCCGAGGACTGTCTGTATGTGGATTAGTACTAGTCTGTAGACCATATTTTGAGATGCACTGTTTACCTAGAGCTTAAAACATGCATCCTTGCCCTGGCTGGCTTTGCTCAATGGATAGAGCATCAGCCTGCGGACTGAAGGGTCCCAGGTTCTATTCCAGTCCAGGGCACATGCCCAGGTTGTGGGCTCGATCCCCAGTTGGAGACGTGCAGGAGGCAGCTGATCATTGATGTTTCTCTCTCTTCTCCCTTCCTCTCTGAAATCAATAAATATTTAAAAAAAAAAAAAAAAAAAAAGACATGCATTCTTGACTTTTCAAAGTCAAATATCCTCCCAGACATTGCAAGGCCTTAGCTCCTTTTAACTTCATTACCCTTTCTGCTATATATACTATTGCTGTCAGTTCTATATATATTCTAGTCTCAAAAAGACATTCTTGTTTTATTTAACTTTTAAAAATATATATTGATTTCAGAGAGAGGGGGAGAGGGAGAGAGAAATAGAAACATCAACAATGAGAGGGAATCATTGATTGGCTACCTCCTGCATGCCCCACACTGAGGATTGAGCCCATAACCTGGGCATGTGCCCTGACTGGGAATCAAACTGTGACCTCCTGGTTCATAGGTCAACACTCAGGCCATGCCAGCCGGGCCATTCTTGTTTTATATAGAGAATGTTCATTGAGATTTTCCTTTTGAATTGGTCTTCATTCCATCCTACTTTTCCATGCTCTATCTCAGTTATATCATCTTTCTTCTCCCTGAAGAAGGCCTTTTAGCATTTTTAAATTTAGATCTGTAGGTAACATAATCTTTGCTTTCTTTAGATTGTTGTATGTTTTAGATCATTTGAAAGTGTCTTTAATTTTCTTTACTTTTGAAGGATAATTTCAGTGGGGTGTAGAATTTTTCAGCACTTTGAAGATGTTATAATAAAACTAGAGTTGTGCACAGGTGGGGTCTCTTGGCCTAGCCAGCGATCGGGGACTATCGGGGCCATCTCTCCCAGCTCCAGTCGGACCGGCTGGCTGGGGAGGGACCATGGGTCTCCAGGGTGTGTCCAGCCCAAGTCGCCTAGTCCCGATCAGCCAGACCCCGACAGCAAGCTAACCTACCGGTCAGAGCATCAGCCCCCTGGTGGTCAGTGTGCATCACAGCGACTGGTCGAGCAGTTGACCAAACAGTCAACCAATTGGTTGGACACTTAGCATATTTGGCTTTTATATAGATTATTAATTAAATATTTTAATATCTTGTGATTTATCTTAACTCTTAACTTTTATCACTTAATAAATGTATTTTTTAGCAGGCTTATGACCAGAAGAACATCAGGCGAAGAGTTTATGATGCTTTAAATGTGCTAATGGCAATGAACATAATATCAAAAGAAAAAAAAGAAATCAAGTGGATTGGCCTGCCTACCAATTCTGCTCAGGAGTGTCAAAACCTGGAGGTAAGAAAGGAAAATCTGATTATACAAAGTAGTTTGCTTTGTTTTGCATCAGAGGCATTTTAATTTAGAAATGTGATTACATACTAGTAAAATATTTCTAATTATTTATGTATATTATGTCTTTTTTAAAAATAGATTCTTTTACATAGAGTTTTAGAACTGGAAGAAACTTTAGAGATATTTAGTCTGACTGATGTCCTGATGAGATGAGGAGCATAGAAATTAAATGGCTTGATGTTTACTGTTTCTTAGAGAAGATCTTTATTTTATTCTAATTCAATTCTGAGCACTCTAACAACTTTTCGGTGATTCATGTAACAGAAATACTATCTCAGTTTTGATATAATGCTTGCTTTATGGACCCCAAAATATGGGTGAAGCTGTCTCTTTGTTTCTTATGTTTAAGCTTTTACCTTTAACTCTGGAATCAGTGGCAACAGAATAGTATTTCATTCGTATCTTTATCAGAGTGGATCAAGTCTGTAGCAGTAACCTGAATTTGAACATGATGTGTACAAAAACATTTTTTATTCTGTTAACTTTATCATTATAGGAAATCTTTCCTAAATGAACATGTGCCTTGACATAGTTTCCAAATCTGACATATTTTTATTGTCATGGCCATAAAGGGAATAAACTGAGATGACAGGTAGCTTGCAGAGATAAATGTGGTTGATTCCATGTTTTTCTCATGATTTGGTATCATTATACTTGTGGATGGAGGGAGAAACCAGACATTTATCAGAAATTATAACTTTATTTATATGATGCAGTGGAAATCCCTCCTCCTCTCCTTTTGATAGAGTGCAAGTTGAGCATCATTTTAATTACCGGTAAGATTAAGCTGTTAACAAAAATCTATTAGCATCTGCTAGCTGTGTGCTTAACCAGATTGTACAAGACAAAAATCTCCAACTCCGAGGAGCTTTCCTTCTAATTAAGAAGAGAAATGTGAAAGCTGTTACCAAAAGTGTGGTTCCTGCTATGAAAGAAGTGTGGGCAGATTTTCTGGGAGATAAGGGAGGGCTTTACAAGGAGAAAATCCCCGAGCTCAGTCACGAGGGAGGAGTAGGATTTTGCCGAGTGGTTTTAAGTAGGGAGGGCCTTCCAGGCAGAGGCCTGCATGGGCTGAGGCAGGCATCGGCAAGCATGCCCACAGCGGGGTGTGGCCAGAGGACAGGCACGGAGAAAGTGCTAAGCTGTGGGACCTGGTCCTATACACCAGGGCAAGCGATTGAAGAGCTATAAAGAGGAGGGCTGATGGGATGTCTCCTGAAGGATCACTCTACTAGAGGGTTGGAAGTTGGACAGCCGGGAAGGTGAGGAGGGCAGATTGGAGGTGGCCTGCGTTAGTGGCAGCAGAGGCAGTGAGTTCGGAGAAGTGTTCTAGAAGTGGAGTTGGAACAACTTGTGTGTGCAGGAGAGGCAGGTGGGGGCCTGACCTGTCACGCTTCAGGTACAGGGCGGAACTCCTACAACATCTTTTCAAATGTTGAAGGCCACACTGATTTCACAGTCAGCCTAGTTATTTAGGATTAAAGTGTGGTAGTGGTTAGAGGAATGATGAGAGGAAATTCCTGGTGCAGACTGTAGTGGATGGGGAGCAAATAAGAAATATTCTCTTGGAGTAGACAAGAAAAACGGCTCATTTGATGTCATTGACTTTTTGCCCAGAGACAGGAACTCATTACAAGAAAAATTAAACCCTAAGCTCTATTTCCCAGGCAGTTGTAAGAGTGAGGAAAATAACAGTCCTTTGAAGCTGGGAAATTTATCCCATTAGCGTGTTACTTACTACAGACAGGAATTGAATTGTATATTGAATAAGTAACCTGTATTAGCAGCTGTGCTGCTTTTTTTTAAAATACATTTTTATTGATTTCAGAGAGGAAGGGAGAAGGAGAGATTAAAATATCAGTGATGAGAGAGAATCATTGATTGGCTGCCTCCTGCATGCCCCCTACTGGGAATTGAGCCCACACCCGGGCATGTGCCCTGGACTGGAATATAACCTGGGACCCTTGAGTCCACAGGTCAACGCTCTATCCACTGGGCCATACTGGCTCAGGCCAGCTGTGCTTATTTAAGTCACTTAAAATACAATATACCAATTTTATGTCAACAATAAACTAAAAAAAGGAAGGAAGGAAGGAGAAAGAAGGAAAAGGAGAGAAATCCAACATAATTTCTCTTAGCAGGAAAGTAATATTTACACATGAGAAACAGGAAATGATACAAGATACTATAGGATTAAAAGTTAACTTTTAGGAGATCAGGGCCAAGTATGGACCATTAGCAGGTCCTGTGCACCGTCTGGAAGGAGTGTTAGTACTGACCAGGTTATTGGGAAATACTGTTACTAATGAGAGTGCATATTGGTAAAACATTTTTGGAGAGGACTGTATGTATATTCTTTGAGCCAGCAATCAGCCATGTGAGATTTAAAAAAAAAAAAAAAAAAAGTAAAAATAAAAGTCAGACTGAGATCTTACCTCATTCTTGGTGGGTGGGGAAGGTTAGCATAATATAGCAAAGCAATTAATATTAGGGTCTCTGGAACTAGATGGCTGAGGCTCTTGCCAAGCACTAAGCAGTGCGCCCTTGGGCAGTTAATTAACCCTCTGTGCTTCCATCTGCTTACATGCAAATGGATAATGACATACATATATAGGGTCTTGAGAAGAGGAAGTAAGGTCATGTGTGGGGAGTGCTGAGCTGGGTGCTGGCACATAGAGTAAGTGTCCTGGCTCTCACTGTGGGACTTAAGTGGTAAATAGCAATGAGTCCTGCACACCAGGCGTTCCTTAAGCAGGTGGTTTCATTACGATAACAGCTGCTGCGAGTCTGCTGCACTGCCTGCTCGCTTACCCCAACCCCTACCCCCAAGAGGTGTGGCTTGCCTTTATTGATGTTGGTTTACATCTCTCTAAAGAAAATTCTTGATATCTCAGAATTGGGACCTGAAAATGAGCAGTGTTTTATACCCTACACATCTTCATGTTATTTTGTGACCTGTGTTTTAAAGATAGAGAAGCAGAGGCGGATAGAACGGATAAAACAGAAGCGGGCCCAGCTGCAAGAGCTTCTCCTGCAGGTAAAGATGCTGGGATGCCTTTCGTTATGTGCCCTGCCTGTGTCTGCTTCTCCGTCCGCTCTACCTGCTTAGTTCCTGCTGTGGGTGCCTTTGAGAGAGTGTCTGCGACCACAGTAGGGCAGCCTCCCACAAGCAAGCCCACTGCCATCCATGGTCTGTCTCTAAGCTGGTTCCATCTCTCACCATCATCAGGGCCCCACAGCCGCTCACCTGCCCTGTGGGTGACATTTTATACAACAGTTTAATTTGACACTTACCTTTACTCTGAGCAGAAACTATTCGGAATGTGTGTGTGTGAGTGTGTGTGTGTGTTTTAGTCCTAATGTAGAATGCTAAGAAGTAAAGCTAGTTAAATTTTGGGCACATTGAGTAAAATAATTAAACCCACCTGTAATACTCATTATCTGTAAGTAACAAAATAACATGCAATACTTAATAAGCTTTGTAAAAATGCCTAACCTTAAAATGCATTTATTTTTAAAAGAAAATTAAATTTTATAGTGTAATAAGGATCTCTATATATATTTTTGGATAATTGCCTAGAATTTGGATGATTTTTAAAAATATAATAGAGTCTTTGTATGAAGTTATGGGAAGTCAAATCCCAGGGTAGATGGACTTGTTTTTTCTATTTTTGGTCATTGCAGTTGGTGTAAAAATTCACTTTGAGCCATACAGTAGAACTATATTCAATCCAGCCAAAAACTTGTAAAATGAGTCAGGGAATCTGTATGCCTTTGCTGTTTTTCATTGCAGCTAAGCAAGCAGGAATTTATTAGCCACAGCAACACACTTAGGACTGTGAAACCAGGAAGGGCATGGAAGAAGCAACAGGAGAGCCTCGGCTGGGCTGCTTTGGCCCCCTGGGAAGTCAGAGAAAATGGGGCCTTGGGCAGAGGTTTATGGAGTTAGCCTGGGACGAGCTGCCACTGCCCATTGTTCCACTGATTGCAAACCTCATGTGAGGGTTGAGAAGATACACGTGCCTGTGGGGGAAGGAGAGGGGGAAGGAATGGCACAGGCATGTTCCTGGGAGGGAATGCATGCTTTTATGCCTTTGCTTTTATCTGCAATTTTCTTTATTCGAACAGCTTTCAACCAATCCTAAAACCAACTTTGATTTGAACAACTATAGGTCATTTAATTTTTGGTGAAATTTACTTTTCAGAAATAAAGATACCAAGGAGTTGCCAGGTTTTCCCCCTAAAATAGTCACTGTGTCTGAAGGCTCGAATGTTGAGTACTCCTGAATAGTACAGGTTTTTGTGTTACACTTTCTAGATGCTTATGTTTTTGTTTTTCTCTCACATTTGTGAATACATCGGAGGGGCAGGAGACGACCGGTCACCCTTCCGAAGGTCTGTGCTGATCTGAGCGGGAAGCTCAGGGGAGTGGCAGCAGGCGGAACAGATCTTCCCAACACAGGGAGCCCGGACACTGGGCCATTTCTTCTTTTCCGTGTTGTGTGTCCGCTTTTCACACTGAGTGAGCCCCATAGGTTCTGCCGCAGGAGGAGGCATTTTATGTTTTTCATAGTGGATGTCCAAATAAGATTGTGTTTGAAGAGACTGTTGCAGCTTTTAAAAAGCTGATCCTTGATTCCTTTTTCTGCAGCTGCTCCCTGCAGCATCCTGCCTTCTTGTAGACCTGGCCAGCCAGGCCCTCACATCTTAGCTCCTGCCCTGCACCCGCTGCCCCTCGCTCCCTCTCTCAGTCCCTGTCCCTGCACAGTTAGCTGCAGAGTTCCCTGTCAACTCATGGTCCCTAAGCGCCGTGCTGAGCCTTCCTCAGGTTTCCTCAGAGTGTCATGGAACACTTTGGAGCTGGATTTTCGGCATATGTTATATTTAAAATCTGTTTCTCAGTAGACTTGTAATTATGTGTTTATCAGAAAGAATGTTGCTAGCCAAGATCGCTCTCGTATGTGTATTTTTCCCCCTCTGTGGTCTCTCAAACCAAATATTTATAGAAGATTTCAACCTGGAGCACCCTAGCTGTCAACATTTATAAAAGCAGTTCTAGTGAAAGGAAATCCAAAGTATAGCAAGAAACAGCCACCTTTTGCTCTTTCATACCTTATTTCCTTTTAGCATTTGTTCTTTCATCAAATAACAGGGAGGAAGTTGTCTTAGAAAGAAAATTAAGTCCCTGAACAATAATTTGCCATGGTCTACTTTGCTTAATTCTTTTTTAACACTTAATGTCACAGCACACTGCATCACGTGGTGCAGGTGAGTTATGCTGAATGCCACTGCCTCTTTGCATATCATTGGGCTAGAGTAAGCGGTGTATTCAACCCTGAACTCCTGGGCGTCTGTGGTGGGTGAATGGAAAGCAAGCTCGCTCAATGTCGTTTTCCCTGCATCGCTCGCTCTGAGGAGCTGCAGGTGCCCCTGGCTCTCAGATTTGTAAGGTCCCATTTCTATGGGTAATGGAAACCATGGGCTCCATTATTTACATTGTGATGATGGTAGACAGCATTTATTTATTTATTTTTAATATATTTTATTGACTTTTTTACAGAGAGGGAGGGAGAGGGATAGAGAGTTAAAAACATCAATGAGAGAGAGACATTGATCAGCTGCCTCCAGCACACCTCCCACCGGGGATGTGCCCGCAACCAAGGTACATGTCCCTAACTGGAATCGAACCCAGGACCCTTGAGTCCGCAGGCCGATGCTCTATCCACTGAGCCAAACCGGTCAGGGCGGTAGACAGCATTTAAATGTATATTTTTTCCCCTTGAAATATATTTATTGAGTTGGATTTTTCTAATCTTTTTTCTTAAATGTCTAATTCACTACAGGTGGAAGGTCTCTTTAAACTCGCTAATTTTAAACTACACTTTAAGTGCATTTTCTCTATTCATTTAATTCCAACTCACTTATGCATATTAAATGACTATATTTTTCTTATCGATCATTACAGCAAATCGCTTTCAAAAACCTGGTACAGAGGAATCGGCAAAATGAACAGCAGAACCAGGGCCCGCCAGCATTGAACTCCACCATTCAGCTGCCGTTTATAATCATCAACACGAGCAGGAAAACAGTCATAGACTGCAGCATCTCCAGTGACAAGTGAGTGCAGAATGGGGCAGGTTGCAGCAGGCCGGTCTTCTCTTCACGCAGTCCTGTCATTTGCCAGAACAAGAGGGGTGCACTCCGAGCTGTCAGCTTCGGGCCTGTGCCCCATCACTCGCACTCCATGGCCCCCAGGCACGTGCCCGGCCCTCTGCTGCCTGTTAAGTGCAGGGTGGTGCCTGGACCCAGACCAGGATGTGCACGTATGTACATGCATGTGGTATAATTGTGGGAAGAACTGCAGTGAGGGTCTGACACAGGTATGCTCGCTGGTGACTCACTGTCAGTTTATTGTGGAAATATTTTACATCAACATGAGGCATGAAAGCAATTACCTCTTTGTTTTACTATAGCTTAGTTGAGTGGGCTTCTGTTTATTAATGGATGAATAGACATGAAAATTCTAGGTGCAATCTCTGCTTTTTTTTTTTAATCTTTTAATTGAAAGTTAGTATTTTTGACCACCTTCATATATTTTGTCCTCCCAGTCTATTCTCTGTATCTATGAATTCAGTTTTTTCAGGTTCCACATTGAGATCTGATTTATTTCACTTAGCATAATGTCCTCAAAGTCCATCCATGTTGTCACAAGTGGCAGTGTTTCCTTCTCTTTTTTGTGGCTGAATATTTTTAAAAAATATATTTTATTGATTTTTTACAGAGAGGAAGGGAGAGGGATAGAGAGTTAGAAACATCCATCAGCTGTCTCCCGCACACTCCCCACTGGGGATGTGCCCACAGCCAAGGTACATGCCCTTGACTGGAATCAAACCTGAGACCTTTCAGTCCTCACGCTGACACTCTAACCACTGAGCCAAACCGGTTAGGGCTTATGGCTGAATATTTTATTGTATAAATTTTATTTATCCATCCATTAATAATACAGAATTAATGTGTGATTTATTTTACCTTCATGAAAATAGTTAATTCATTGGTCTTCAGCCTGTGATCAGTATCGTGAGACAGACCCAGGCGTGGGTGATAGCTCCCCCGTTTAACTGCTCCGAAGCTGTTTTCTGGAAAACAGATGGGGATGATACCAGGGCCTCCGTCACTTCCTAGCCCTGTGGTGAGGGTTGAGTGAGAGGATGCCTGTAAAGCACTTGCAGGGAGCCATTGGCCTAAGGGCTATGGCTTCTGTTCATCCCCAGCTGGGGTCTAGTAAGGCTTCCATTCTTGGGTGGTAACTGACTCATGCTCTTCCCTGGAGGGAGGAGACTCTAAGAAGCTTGCAGCACTTGGTTGTTGAAGGCCGGTCCTACAGCCTTTCTTCACTTACTTTGGTGACGCAATCTTTTTCCCTTACTTAGCCAGGCAGCTCTCCCACTATGAGCATTAAATTGACCAAACTAGCCTTGGCCGGTGAGCCAAGTGGTTAGAGCGCCAGCCCACACACTGAAGGGTCTCAGGTTCAATTCCCCATCCAGGGCACATACCTGAGTTGTGGGTCCTTGTACCCCCCCCCCACTCTCTCCCCCCTACCCCCAGTTAGGGTTCATTCAAGAGGCAACCAATCCATGTGTCTCTCTTATCTTGTTTTCTCTTTCTCTTGAAAAGCAATGGAAAAAACATACTCTGGTGAGGATTTACAAAAAGAAAAATATTGGATTTAGACCAGTATTTCTACCTCCAATTTGCAATAACGTAATGAGGGCTAAAGTACATGGACCTCTTCTGTCTGTCACACGGAAGTTAGACACGTTAAGTGCCGTGTCAGTCACCGGTGACTGACACTCTACTTTCCGTCCAGAAGACAAAACAGGCTGGGTGCTGACCGTGTTAACTGGGAAAGTGGTGTATTTGAGATGTCACCTCCTGAATACAGCAGAATGACCCTTATTGCTATAAACATCGACAATTTCTAGTACAGTAGCTGAACTGAGGCCCTCATTCTTTTATGCAATATACAGAGTGTAAAACTCTTCAGTCCTCTCCAGCACCACGGAAGCCCCGTACCAACTTTGTTTCCTGGTGCAGGTTTGAATATCTTTTCAATTTTGACAACACCTTTGAGATCCATGATGACATCGAAGTACTGAAGCGGATGGGAATGTCCTTTGGCCTAGAGTCAGGCAAATGTTCTCTGGAGGATCTGAAACGTGCTAAATCCCTGGTGCCAAAGGCGTTAGAAGGTTATATCACAGGTATGTTAACGGATGCTTT
Organism: Murina feae; assembly: GCA_004026665.1. NCBI lineage: Eukaryota > Metazoa > Chordata > Mammalia > Chiroptera > Vespertilionidae > Murina > Murina feae. The sequence continues at coordinate 18,088 of PVJC01011552.1, forward strand.
CACATGTTAAAAGCCTTTCTCCTTTTCTCGCGGAAAATTAGTTCAAGTCCACTGTGTACTTGCCCTTGATTCTGAACCCTTTCTTACTTCAACATTTTGAGGAACTGCCTTACTATTTTCCAAAGCAGTTGTACAGTTCACAGTTCTACCAGCAGTGTGTGAGCGTTTCAGTCTGTCCACACCTTCGAAACACTTGTCGTCCACCTTTCAATTGCAGCCGTCCTAGAGCTGTGGCATCTCACTGTCCATTGATTGGCATTTCCCTAGTGACTAATGATGGGAGCATCTTTCATGCGCTTGTTGGCCATTCGTAAATCTTCCTGGGAGAATGTCTATTCGGATCCTTTAATCGTTTTTAAATTGGGTTATCATTTTTATTATGAACTATAAAAGTATACTTGAATATACTAAAAACCACTGTTTTTGCATGTTATATAATTCAGATTTTGTTTCACTAATTCTGACATCTTTATGATTGTCCTAACGTACTAAGATTATGGCATGTTCTGCACCTAGAATTTGGATGTAGCAAATTCTAGGTGCCAAACAGTGCTTCTGCCTTTGCTGTGGGCAGTTCCCTTCATTGTAAGTACTACCTCCTGGAATTGCACATGTTTTAAAGACATTTTAGTAAGTTCTAAGGTTTATTAAATCAGATATAAGCAAAGCAGTCGTTTTTTTGTTTTGTTTTGTGGTTTTGGCTCTTCGGTCACAACACAAGTGTCTGTTGAATGAGATTTGGTTTCTGTTGGATTTAGTTCTTAAATTGGCATCACCCACTCCTGCAAGTGAGACCCCATCTTATTGCCCCTCAGCCAGTATCTCCCCCGGCTCCCTCCTAGGGCAGGACTGGCTGTTTTGTTGGCAGCCCAGCAGCGTCTAAGGAAAGGGCTTTTGAGGAACTCACCACAACTTTACTCGAGTCCATTGTCATTGGAAAAGCTCGGCGATTGGGCAGGCTCTCCGGCTTTTCTCTCTGGGTGACTTATTGGCAGCCGGGGGCACAGACTTTCTGATTGTTCAAAAGAAGAAAAGTGCCTTCAGTGCAGAGGACAGGGGGCTCTTGGTATGATGGCAAGAACCACTGTGTGGGTTCTAGGATGATGGGGGTGAAGCAGGCTTTCACAGCTGCTGTGAGCAGAAAGTGTAATGTGTTGTGCACCGAGCTGAGCTCTGACAAAGCTTCCGCGTGTGCTAATCACTATTCGGATCAGGATTCTGGCTTTCATGTTGCCGTGTACAGACTTGTTATTCAACGTATTTAAAGTCTGCTGTTCTTCGAACTGAAGTTCTTTTTTTCACAGCTGCCTTGTTGGCCTGTGAGAAACGCGTTCCCAGGGCCATTCTACAATCAGCGTAGAGATTCGCTTACCTTTTTCTCGTAAGATGCCTCTCACTTGGCCCGGCAATGCTGGATAGCAGTTTCCAATCTTAACACACATAGCTTTCTGCGCAGTAATTATAACATTTCAATTAAATATAATAAGCGCTTGTTTGGGTAAATTACATTTTTTCTGAGTGTACATTCGATCTTGTAATTCTAAGAATTATTGGAAGAGACTGTATCATTCATTCAGTGACATTCAGATCTTACATGTTCCTGTCACTGCCTTCTCTGAGCTGACATCCTAGTTGAGGAGGTAAGCATTAAACAAGTGAAACTACAGTGAGCATCGGTCAGGGTTATGAGAGGAGAACTACATGCGTGTGCAGAAAACAACACTGAAAGGGCAGACCCGAAATATTTATGTGAAGTGGTGCCTGTGTCACCTTCACCCAAAGCATGACTGCTCCTGGCCTTTCACAATAAGAGCTAGTTTGAGTTTTAAGCAAAAGGTACCAGGAGAAAGAATAGGTCTTGCATGACTAGTTGCACTGCGGGTGCGGGCGGGGGGGAGGTGCGTGGAGGGGGCACTTGAAAAGATGGATTTAGTGGGGGTTTTGGCAAAAATGTGTCTGTCCTTCGTACCTCCGATATTTCTGATGTGACTCTCTTTACCCACTGCTGGCTTTGGCTGTTACCGCCATCAGAGTCCCAAGTCTTCCATGGCGAGGACAGCAGGCCTCCACGGTCGTCCAGTGAGTGCTGCCTCTTGAGGCCTTGAGAAAAGAGAACGAGAGCCCACAGTTGGTTGAATTTGAATTCTTTCTTGCTGTAGTCAGCCTTCCTGTCTGCCCCCACCCCCTCTCTTATGATTTAGAAATGTCTTTTTTCTGCTGAAGAAACCTGGCTTCTCCCCAGGGCAGGAGACTTGTGTGGCTGCGATTAGAACAGGCTGATGCCCTCGCTTGTCTGCTTTCTTCCCACGGGAATAGCAGCCGCAGGACTGCGGGACCCACCCCTTCTGTCTTTGTTTTCCCCGTAGATATCTCCACGGGACCGTCATGGTTAAATCAGGGGCTGCTTTTGAACTCTACCCAGTCAGTTTCAAGTTTAGACCTGACCACTGGTGCCACCTTGTCCCAATCAAGGTACGTATGTTTCCAGGTTCGAAAAGCCAGCTGCGGAGCCCGGCCCCACCTGGGGGAGCGCAGCCCGGCCCAGGCCCCGGCCCAGCCCTCCGTGCTCCGTTCCTGTGTGTTACCAGGCGGAGAGCGTTGGCCGCACTAACAAGCCTGTGTTTTAATTGTTTGCTAGCGTAAACCAGGGCTTCTGCTTGGATGCTGAAGTGGCCTTAGCAACGGGGCAGATCCTTGCCCCAAACAGTCACCAGTCCAGCAGTGCGGCCTCTCACTGCTCCGAGTCCCGAGGTGAGACGCCCTGCTCGCTCAACGACGAAGACGAGGAGGAAGAGGAGGAGGACTCCTCCTCCCCAGAATAAAGACAGGACGAAACCCACGTTTTCCTGTTGATGCTCATGTGTGTTTTTAGTGTGAGCTCTTGTTTTTGAAATGATTGCTTCAGTCCTTGCTTCTGTTTGCACTGTGTGTCCAATGGAAACTGGGGAAACACAATCTGTGAATTACACGCAGGCTGACACGCTTGAGATGAACATTAGCGTCTGAATGAGAACTGGCAGTAGGGTAGTAGGGCACCTCTCAGAGCGAGCTTTCTGGGTGACGCCCTGGGAGAACTGGGCTGCATGAACAAAGCTCGTTTACTCTCCGCAGGTGGGATCTCTGTCCCCCCCCACCCCCACGTGACCCTCCCTAGAACCAGGATTGCTACCATGATCTCTTGTGCTTCTCTCTGTGGGTGGCACGAATGGGCGGGACAAGCTCCAGTGGGTGAGCGGTGTGGTGTGGGAGGCGGGCCCGGGCCTGGGCCTGGGCCCGGGCTGCACTGCGGAGCCAGCTGAAAGCCTAGTTGAGGTGCTTTACGCATCAGCTGCCTTAGACAGCTTCTAGAAAGGAGCGCGCTAACTCTTAAGTACCTAAGTGACATTTAGAGTAACTTATAGTAAAATGGAAATGATCACTATCAGCCAATGCATTTGGTGCATAGTTTTTTAGGGCAACTTCTGGAAGCCAAAGTAGAATAGCCTTTCCATGTGCATTAAATACTCTGCCAGCACTGCCTTTGCCAGCGTTCTAGATCTGGGGCTTCACAGAGGAGAGCGCATCGTTTCAATCAGAGCGATGCCTCTCATACAGCGCTTTCATTTAAGACGAAGGGACACAGCCCTCTGACCAGGTGGCTTGCTTCAGTTCCCTGTAGTGATTGTGTGGCTTCACCCAGTGTGCAGTTGATGGAAAGGAACCGAGTGTCATCTCCCGAATATGAAAGCACTGTTTTCCTGTCCGTGTCGCCTTTTATACATTTTCATTAATCAAAACGGCCTTATTGAGTCATTCCTGGTAAACTGCGTTTCAGACTCACCCGATGGCGCATTTCAGAAAGTGGCGAACCCTCCAAATGGTTGGGGTTCCGGTTGTGCAGTAGCTGGTGTGTTTCGTAGCCAAATATGCCGCCAGGAACACTGTCCTGGCATGTCCAGTCCCCGCTCCTCCAAACAGGAGCATGGAGACACCCACCCCCATGACCAGCCCCCAACCAAGTCTCACAGCAAGGCCTCAGAAAGAGCAGCGAGATAGAAGATCAGCTCTGTGTCTGTCTTGGCCATTTGCATTTGCCCCTCAACTATGCATCGAGCACCTATGGGCTCAGCCCTGGTCAGTCCTTTCCTAAGCCCCGCAGGGTGCGTGCAGCTGCCTCTGCCCTGTGCTTTCAGTGAGCTGGGTCAGGCTGCAAAAACTCATTCTGTCAGAAATAAGCTATAGTGTGGACTCAGAGTGCAGGGAAAGGCAGTTTTTAGAGAATTCGGTGTCAGCCTGAGTTCCAGGCACATCTCTTAGGCTGGGCAGGTGGGAGGTGCCTGAAGCAGCAAAGGCCCAACCAGGTCCCCACGGGCCTCCAGGAAACACCAGAAGGTCATCAGCTGCAGGCAGGTAACACCAGGCTCCCTCCCCACTGTCCCTGAAGAGTACGCCGCCGCCACCGCCGCCTCCACCAGCCCCTGCCTCTCTAGTGGAAGGGGCCCAGCTGGGACCTGGGGAGGCCAAGGGCCACAGCTAGCTTTTCAGTCCTCCTAGTGTTGTACTGCAGGTCCCAAGACCTGTACGTCAACATTCATGACAGTCCATCCATCATAAGCTGACCTCTACCAAATAGCAAATCCTTGCTAGAGGTTTTGGGGAATGCTTTCTCTCTCCTACTACAGCTTTAAATGGACAAAATATGAGTTTAAAAGAAAAAGCAATCAAAGACTCACTATGACTGGTGCCCCATCCTTGGCCGTCCAGCCATAGGTGTGGTGTATGGCCGGAAATGGCCCAGGTCCTCAGTAATGTTTGAGGTCATTGCTGAGGACATCGAGTGGAGTCCCACTGAAGGCATCAGTACAGGCTGGAGCAAAGCCTTCCCTGGCAGAAGCTGGGCTGAGATAAATCCTGTTTTACTCCATAAATCCCCCAACCGACTATCTGGGTCCGAGGTTCCACGCTCAGACCAATTTCATATAGAAATCAGAGAGAAAAACTGTTAGGAAATAGCTAGCGCCACGCCCAGGCGCCTTTCTGGGAGCAGCACTTGGGTTATATGTGTGCATGTGTGCCACATGGACATCTCCCAGAGGTGCACCCTCTGATCCGGGGGCAGTTTATTTTACCCTTTCAAGTGCGCAGTATCTTCAGTCCGCACGTTCTTGCTCCAGTATCACTTGTGTGGAGCTCCTGGCGGCCTTAGACCTTAGGTCATGGGAAGGACAGTGCTTAAGGCGCCTGGCACCTGCGCGGCCCCCACCCCCCTCCCCCACTGTGCATCTAATCACCTTCAGGAAGATTGACATAACTGTGCCTTATGATCATGGAGGACCTCAGCGAGCTGACGGTGACTTCTCACCTCCACAAAGCCCACTGCCCTGGAAGGCTTGACAGATGATGGCCATGTGTTTTGTTTCCTTTATCTTAATTCTGTGTGGAAGTGGTGGGGTGAGAACGGTGGTTTCTACCATTTTAACAGGAAGAAAGAGGGTAACTCCCCTCAGCAAAATGTACAACAGAAACCATACTCTGCTGAAATAATGCCAGTCAGCCCTCCAACACCAATTAGCCCCGTCCTGTCATTCAGGTGGAGGTGTTCACAGGTTAGCCCTGCAGATCTCGTAGCTCGGCTGTTTGCTAAACCACAAGCCTCGGCCCCATGCACAGTTGTAACAGGCGCGTGGGACAGCAGAACACGGGGTGGGTGTGCACAGGGACAAGGCCAGCAAAGGAAGGAACTGCCTCAGCTCTTTGCACCGTAGGCACACTAGGAGGGAACCCTGCTTAGCTTTTTCAAGAATTCACCTCAAGGGCTTTGTAAATACCTACCTAGTTCGCTCCCCTCAGGTGCAGGAAAGAGGTGTGTCCCAACCCCGCATTCTGAGCGGTGGGATTAAGACTACTGCCTTAGCTGTGAAAGTAGAGATTTCACCCTTCAGTAAGCATGTGAGTGAGCACAGAACAGAAAGCGTTCGGGTTGGTTAGTGCCGTGGAAAGGGGTAATGGGACATGGGGGAAAGGCTGCTTTAGTGTAGGGGGTGGCCAGGGAAGTGTCCCTGGAAAAGCGACGTTAGTCCTGAATCAGACCATGGAAAGACAGGCGTCTCCATACCTTACCACGATACACCATCCTATAACAAGCACCTGGAGTCTACTGAATCCCGATGGCCACACTGCTCCAGTTCTAAGCGCACATCGTGTTCTTTTCCTTTAATACGTTTTACAGATTTTAGAGGCAGGAGAGGGATAGAGAGAAACATCGATAAGACAGAAGCATCACAATGATTAGCTGCCTCCTGCTGGGGATCAAGCCCACAATATGGGCATGAGCCCTGAGCGGGAATCAAACCAGTGACCTCAATTTATGGGTCTATGCTCCCCACTGAGCAATATCAGCCAGGCTTAAGCATCCATCTTGGAGTCTGTGAGATAACTTGCAGTATTTAAAAGAAAACTCAGCTTAGCTGGCAGCAGTACCCATAGACCAAGAGAAGATCCTAACCCATGAAGCTCTCTTTAGTTTTGTTATCTTCCAGTTGAAAGGTGGAAAAGTAACTACTCTTCTAGATGTTTTCCTCTAGTTTTAAAAGTTACTGGATAGAGATTTTTTTACATTGGACATATAAAGGTTGTCTTCTATTCTGCATATATACTGGCATTAGTGGAGCTAAAGACGTTATAAGAATCACTTCCCCAAATAGGTTCCCCATTTGCATGTGCCCACAGCAAGGGTTCCCCAGCACTGAGGAACATTCATATGAATTGATCGAAGGCCTGCAGTGCGTGCCAGGGGCCTGTGCCATGCTGTGAGAGATCCTCGGGAATGTGCCTGTTTAAATTCCACTCTAGCCAAACACTCCAAAGGGAAAAAAGTTTGCTATTTGCTTAAAAATTTACCTTTAGCCCTAACTGGTTTGGCTCAGTGAATAGAGCATCGGCCTGCGGACTCAAGGGTCCCGGGTTCGATTCCGGTCAAGGGCATGTACCTTGGTTGCGGGCGCATCCCCAATAGGGAGTGTGCAGGAGGCAGCTGATCAATGTTTCTCTCTCACCTATGTTTCTAACTCTATCCCTCTCTCTTCCTCTCTGTAAAAAAATCAATAATATATATTTAAAAATTTACCTTTAAAAAGTTGAGCTAAATATTCACATAAATTATAATATTTCTCAGGAAATCCCCTTTCCACAACCTAAAAAGTTATGCTTAGATAACCTTTGGGATCCAGTTTTCCACAGATGTCTACACGCCCAAAATGCTAAGGAAGAAAAAGTGGGGGACACAAAACTGACTCTGCATTTGGGCCTGGGGAACCCCTGACAAGCACAGAAGTGTCACAGCTAATGTCCGTCCGTCCATGCATGTGGTGCTGAGACAGGAGGAGGAACATGCAGCTGTTTGTATTCTGTTCCCTTGGGCGAGATAAACTCACCTCGTCCTTACATGGCCTTTCCTCACCAAAGGCCTGTGTAACACCCCTTGCTATTCCAGCAGGATGGACCTTGGGCCTCCTGGCTGACGGCGGCTTTGGAAGACATAGGGCAAGACACTCCTCCACCAAGGGCCTCAGAAAAGGAGAGAACAGCTCTCCGCCCCACTCATTAAGACATCACTCTACCGTCCCTCAGAGTGTGTGGCCAAGTGTGCCTCCTGAAAACCTCGCCCTCCCCACAGTCCTCCCAGGTGGCTTTGGGACCAGCAGCAGCCCTGTCACACCAAGTGCTGCACAGCCAGGAGTGGGACTTGGCCCGGGAGGCTGTGGTGTCAGCTCAGAAGACCCCAGGTCTAGACACATCTGGGAAGAAACTCCTCCACGAGCAGAGACTGGCACGCACACGGGCCATTGGTAAGGGGCTTGAGGGGAAGTTCCCCACTGCCCTTCTCTACCACATTAGCTTGTTCATCTCAACATAACAAGGACACATGTCCCCAGGTTGTGCTTGGGTTTCACAACCACTCACTTTGTCACCATGTGTCATCTTCCTATGCCAGGCATCATCTAATACACGGCCTGATTTCGCGTGTTCACGACCGAAGTCAGATTTTTTTTTTCATATGAAAGGTCTCTGAGGACCCAGATACGTTTCTGCTCAAAAAACAAACAAACAAAAAAAAACTTCTGAGCTGTTGCCTCTCTTTCCCAATTAGTACCATGGCAGGTCCAACCCTCCAGTGTCCTGAAAAGGACCTACCCACCAACCACCGCCCCAGCTGCTCAGGAGGGCCGAGCTTGGGGCAGTTCAATGCAGAGTTCCGCGGGCTGTTTTGTTTACCACCATCACACTTGACTTGTAGACTGAAAAGACGAGGCTGTGAGCCCAAATCACCTGCTTGTTCACCTTTTCGTTTGGAGACACTTTACTCTGATCATGTGCTCTTAGGTTTTATTTCCAGAAAATATAGTTCTGTGTTTTTGTTGTGTTTTTTTTTTTGTTGTTTTTTTTTTTTTTTTTTTTTTTTTTTTTTTTTTTTTTTTTTTTTTTTTTTTTTTTTTTTTTTTGCATGAAGGGAACATCACAGTGCCACATGCTCTAAGGAGTTTAATAAAGCGAAACAAGGGGGACATGCAAACACCACATCTGACTTGCCTGATACAGACTTTCTTAGATTGGAGTACCTAACCTGATATGATGTATTATTTTGTAGCATCTCAAACTTTGTAAATAAATACTGTTATTTTTATACAGAAATTTTATAGAAGAGCTATTTCTGTATACTTAATTATCCCTGGATTTTCTGAAATTGCTTCTGGTAGATAACAGACAAGTCCTAAGCAGTGTTCCTCTAAAGATGGCTCAAGGACCACCTGCAGCAGAAGTGACAGGGGCGGGCTGGGCGTTAAAATTTTGCATCCCCCAGTCTCACCCCAGACACTCAAGATGCTCTGGGATTGGGGCCTGGGAAGCTGTACTTCTAATAAACTCCAAGTGATGTTTTTGTCCATAGAAGTGTGAGTATCTTTGTCCATCCTGTAAGGTTAAGAGGACAGAAAGAAAGAAAAAGCATCTGAAATGAGGGTCAGTTGTGCTTGAAAGGAAAAGTATGTATCAGACTGTTTATGATTGGAATGAGATGCACTATAGGAAAAATAAATATTTAAAATAATGTTGGCCTCGTTATTAGTGGGTGGATAGGGGTTAGTGGATATTGTGGTACATTGCCCAGCTCCCCTACTTTCAGACCGAGATACTCCCCAATTGCTGAGAACCTCCCGCAGGAATTGCAGCCAGTGAGGGGTGTGAAGCCAAGCCTTTTTGCCCCAACTTGGGGTACCTGAAGGGTCACCCCAACTCCAGAGTTCCTTATGGAATTGGTCAGTTTCTCTGGCAACTGGATTATGTTTCAGCTTCCTCCTCTACCCCATCCTGCTGCCCTCACTATTTTACAAGGTGGTGTTCCCAGGAGCAGCTCCAGGATATGGACACCACCTGTCCCACCTGTGATGGAAATACTGATACCTAAAGGATTTTCTATATCTACTCATGAGGACATGAACTCCTGCCCGGCAGGTGTAGCTCAGTGGTAGAACATCGACCTATGAACCAGGTCACAGTTCAAGTCCCAGTCAGGACACATGCCTGGATTTTGAGCTCAATCCTTAGTAGGGGGCAGGCAGGAGGCAGCTGATCGATTATTCTTTCTCATCATTGGTGTTTCTATCCTTTCCTCTCTAAAATCAATATTTTTTTTTAAGACATCCAAGTGGTTAGTGTCATCTGGAGACGCCAAGGCTTCAGGTGGGATCCCGGTCCGGGCACATATAAACAACCGATGAATGCATAAAGAACTGGAACAGCAAGTCAATGTTTCTCTCCCTCTCCTCCTCTAAAATCAAGAAAAACTTTTTTTTATTATAAACCCATGAGAGATTAAAAATTGCAGCAGAGTAAGTGGATGCCACATAGACACGCTCCCAGGACCAAACTGGAATTACAACTAAAATACAAAAAACATCCGGAACAATCACTGAAGACCAGCTGGAGAGAACCCTGATAACCAAGGACTGGAAGTGGAGACCGCATAGAGACTAGCAGGAAGGGCGGAGGCTCAAAAGGGCTGGACGGACTCACAGACAGCAACTGAAGTTCCGGAGAGATCTCAGCTGTGGGGAGTTGCCACTGAGAACTCTGGGTCTAATCCCCAACCTGGGTCCCCCAGCAGAAAGCACCAGAACTGAGAAAGATGCCACATAACATCTGGCTGTGAAAAGCAGCAGGGTTGCTGTCTGCCAGGGGAAATACACAAAATTCCATGTGCAGCCGCTCACCTTGTGCTCCAGCAGAGGAAGGGCAGAGTGGACTGGAGCTGTGTGAGCAGAAGCCAGGGTTGGGGGCTCTGGGGTTAGAGCTCAGAAAGCAAACACCCCAGTTTCCTGTGCTAAGTCATTCTCTCACATGGTGGAGGTCATCTTTCTCACACAGACATTTGCTACCCATGATGTGGTGTTACCAAGGCCCATGAAGGGACTGAGAATAACAATTAGCCTCCAGACAGAAGCAATTGCTCCACCCTGTTGGCAAAACTCTTTCCACACCTATGACCCATTGCCTGAGGGATACTCAAGACTAAATCAAATCTGTCTACAGACAGAGGTGGTCTCTGGAGGCCTTGCCTGATCTAATTAGTCAGAAACTATGTTTGACACTGTCCTGCTATAGAGACCGATATGTGTAGCAGATCCACTTCATAGTCAAAAATAGGCAGCCAAAATGAGACCAAAAAAATGAGCACCTAAATGTAAAAAATGAGGAGCACCCAAGTATTTAAAAAACTGAGGAGCACCTAAATATATATAAAAAAAACTTCTAGAGAACTTTAAGGGAGAGATCGACAACAATATAGTTATAATAGGGGACTTTAACACCCCGCAGACTTCACTGGATAGATCTTCCACACACACAAAAACAAGGAAACAGTGGCTCTAAAGGACACACTCGATCAGATGGATTTGACATTTCATCCCAAAGGTGCAGAACATACATTCTTCTCAAGTGCACATGGGTCATTCACAAAGGTAGACCATATGCTAGGACACAAAACAAGGCTGTACAAGTTCAAGAAAAAGTCACATCAAGCATCTTCTCAGATAACGGGAATGAAATTAGAAATCAACTACAGTAAAAACATTAAAAAACAATCAAACATATGGAGGCTAAATAGTATGTTATTAAACAATGAATGGGTTACCAATGAGATCAAGAAAGAAATCAAAACTTCCTGGAAACAAATGAAAATGAACACATAACAACCCCAAATCTCTGGGACACAGCAAATGCAGTTCTGAGAAGGAAGTTTATAGCACTACAGACCCACCTTAAAACAACAAGAAAAATTAATAATAACCTAACCCTACAAATGAAACAAAGAGAAAAACAAGAAAAAGGTAGAGTAAGCAGGAGGGAGGAAATAATAAAGATTAGAGCAGAGCCATAGCTGGTTTGGCTCAATGGATAGAGCGTGGTCTGTGGACTGAAGGGTCCAGGTTCAATTCCGATCAAGGGCACATGCTTGGGCTGTAGGGGGCATGCAAGAGGCAACCAATCAATTATTCTCTCTCATCATTGGTGTTTCTCTCTCCCTTCCTCTCTGAAATAGATAAAAAATATATTAAATAAAGAAGGTTAGAGTAGAAATAAATGACTAAAAAAATACAAAAAAAATCAATGAAACCAAGAGCTGGTTCTTTGAAAGGATAAACAACATTGATGAACTGTTAGCCAGACTCATCAAGAAACACAGAGAGAGGACCCCAATAAATAAAAGTGAAACAAAAGCAGAGAAGTAACCATTGACACCACAGAAATAGAAAGGATTTTAAGAAAATGAACAGCTATATGCCAACAATCTGGAATGTGGATGAAATAGACAAATTCTTAGAAAAATACAATCTCTCAAAACTGAATGAGGAAGAACCAGAAAACCTGAATAAGCCAATAACAACTGAGGAAATAGAAGCAATAATAATAATAATAATAATAATAATAATAATAATAAAAACTCCCAGCAAACAAAAGCTTAGGTTTGGATGGCTTTACATGAGAGTTTTACCAAACATTTAAAGAAGTAGTAACACCTATACTCCTCAAATTATTCCAAAAGTTAAAGAGAAAGCAACACTTTCAAGCTTTTTTTTATGAGGCCAGCATTATCCTAATTCTAAAACCAGACAAGGACACTACAAAGAAAGAGAATTATAGACCAATATCCCTGATGAACATAGATGCTAAAATCCTCAACAAAATATTATCAAATCGCATCCAGCAATATATTAAAAAGATCATACACCATGACCAAGTGGGATTTATTCCAGGTATGTAAGGCTGGGACAATATTTGCAAATCAATATATGTGATACATCACATAAACAAATTGGAAGACAAAAATCACATGATCATATCAATAGATACAGAATAAGCATTCAACAAAAATCCAACACCCATTTTTTATAAAAACTCCCAGCAAAGTGGGAATAGAGGGTATATACCCCAACATGATAAAAGCCATATATAACAAACCTACAGCCAACATCACACTCAATGGGCAAAAACTAAAGAACAGGAATGAGAGGGATGTCCACTTTCACCACTCTTATTCAGCATAGTACTGGAAGTCCTAGCCACAGTGATTGGACAAGAAGGAGAAATAAAAGGCATTCAAATGGGAAAGGAGGAAGTAAAACTCTGAGTATTTGCAGATGACATGATATTGTACATAGAAAACCCTAGAGACCACACAAAGATACTACTAGATTTAATAAATGAATCTGGCAATGTAACAGAATACAAAATCAACCCCAAAAATCAATGGCTTTTTATGCACCAATAATGAATTCTCAAAAAGAGAAAATAAACAATCCCATATACCATTGCAACAAAAAATTAAGATACATAGGAATAAACTTAACCAATAAGGTAAAAGACTTGTACTTGGAAAACTACAGGACGTTGAAAAAAGACATGGAGAAAGATATAAACAAGTGGAAGAATATACCATGTTCATGGATTGGTAGAATTAACATCATTAAAATGTCCATACTACCCAAGGCAATCTATAGATTCAATGCAATCCCTATTAAAATACTGACAGCATATTTCACAGATCTAGAACAAATACTCCAAAAATTTATATGGAACCAAAAATGACCCCAAATAGTTGCAGCAATCTTGAGAAAGAAGAACAAAGTTGGAGGAATCACAATATCAGATATCAAGTTATACTACAAAGCCACTGTTCTCAAGACTGGCACAAGAACAGGCATATAGGTCAATGGAACAGAACAGAAACCCCAGAAATCGGCCCAAGCCATTATGCTCAATGAGTATTTGATAAAGGGGGCAAAAGCATATAATGGAGTAAAGACAGTCTCTTCAATAAATGGTGTTAGGAAAATTGGACAGATAAATGCAAAAAAAAATGAAACCAGAAAACCAACTTGCACCATACACAAGAACATATTTGGCAATGATACAGCTGATAAACAGTTAATATCCAAACTATATAAGGAACTTGTACCACTTAACAAAAGGAAGAAAATCCAATTAAAAAATGGGCAAAGGACCTAAATAGACACTTCTACAAAGAGGACATACAGGTGGCCAAGAGACATATGACAAAATGCTCAAAGTCACTGATCATCAGAGAAATGCAAATTAAAACAACAATGAGGTATCACCTCACATTTGTCAGAATGGCTACCATCAACAAATGACAAGTGCTGGCCAGGATGTGGAGAAAAGGGAACCTTAGTACACTGCTGATAGGAATGCAAGATGGTGCAGCCATTATGGAAAACAGTATGAAGTTTCTTCAAAAAATTAAATATGGAACTGTCATTTGACCCAATGATCTCATTTCTAGGTACATATCCTAAGAAACCCAAAACACCAATCATAAAAGGATATATGCATCCCTATGTTCACAGCAGCACAATTTACAATAGCTAAGGGCTGGAAACAGCCCAAGTGCCCATTGGCAGACCAGTGGAAAAAAAAAAGCTGTGGTACATTTACACCATGGAATACTATGCAGCAGTAAAAAAGAAGAATCTCTTACCCTTTGAGACGCATGGAAGGACCTGGAGAATATTATGCTAAGTGAAATAAGCCAGTCAGAGAAAAACAAGTATCACATGATCTCACTCATGTGGAATCTAATTAACAAAATAAACTGATGAACAGAGTGGATCCTAAGACATGGAAGCATGGAACAGAGTGGGGAATCTCGGAGGGAAGGCAGGTGAGGGTGGAAGGTAATCAACCAAAGACCTTGTATGCATGTATGCATAACCCCTGGACACAGACAATAGAGCAGTGAAGGCTTAGGGTAGGGGTTGGGGGCGTTTTCAAGGGGGTCAATGTTGAAAAAAAGGGGACATATGTAAAAAAACAAACACATGCACTCCTATGTTTGTTGCAGGATTATTCACAATAGCCAAGACATGCAAACAACCTAAATGTGCTTTGACAGAGGGTTGGATAACAAAGATGTGGTACATGTATACAATGGAATACTACTCAGTCATAAATAGATGATTTTTTGTAACAACATGGATGGATATGGAGAGTATTGTGCTAAGTGAAATACATCAGACAGAAAAGGACAAGAACCATATGATTTCACTCATGTGGCTTATAAAACTGAAAACCACCACCAACCTCACTGAAGCAGACAACAGAAGGCTGGTTACCAGAGGGGAAGGAGAATGGGAGGAAGACAAAGAGGGTCAAGTACAAGGTGATGGGAGGAGACTAGACTTCAGGTGGTGAGTACACAATAACAGCACACAGATGCATTACAAAGTTGTACAGCTGACATTTATATAATGTTATCAACCAATTTACCCCTATTAATTTTAAATTGGAAAAAGGTTTTCTGTGCTAGAGACCTATGACTATATCTTTTTAAGGTCAGTTTAGAAAATGATATCATAAAGAATAATGCCTTTACAATCCCAGAAACAATTGACCTGAATAGATATTTTGAGGGAAGTTGCTGATCTTCCCTTTACACCAAACCAGCATCCAAGACAACAGCTATGGTGGTGAATACAGGCCCCAAGCGGAATTTCACCTGCCTCCAGGATCCCACTGCTCCCTCGGCCTCTCCCCATGCCTTTCGGCCTGCCTGGGGAGAGGCGCAAGCCCTTGAAAGCACCCTCATCTCCTGTGTTCCAACAAGCTGAGCAGGGCACTTTGTGGGCTCACGGGCTGTAAGAAGGAAGGTACAGAAGGGTTTGGAGCAATTTGGGAATCAGAAGGAGGTCAGGTCTTGAAGATACACTATGAAATGATTAAGGAAGGCATTTTCACATAAAGACTCTCAGTTGAGTTCAATTGATAGACTAGTAGGTGGTGGTGATGGTGGTGGTGGTGATGGTGGTGGTGGTGGTGGTATGGCATGTGCAGTGTGGAAGTAAGGAGCCTGTGCCCAGGCCCTTATCACAGGGATTTCCTGGAGCGATGTCCCCAAGCTGGGGTCACGTCCCCTCTGTTCCTTCTCTCCCACAGTGCCATTTCTTAGTGCCATTTGGTCAATGCACCTAAGCACCCATGGGCAGAACACTGAGTCACTTGGTCCTAAGAAAGTGCCTTTGCACTTGACCATGTGGGAGACAGGAGGGACAAGTGGGAGTGTCGTTGCTCCCACCAACACAGCCACTGGGCACTCTGCTGGCCAGGGAGGATGTCTGCGGAGCCCAGGGCTGCCCACTTCAATGCCCAGCTTCCTGAGCTGGGCTCGGCGGAGGTGACGAAGCATCGGAGAGAAGATAAGGCATCAGAGAGAAAACAGTCTCAACCGAGAGAGCCTCCCAGGAGACAGCCCCACTGACAACCAACTTTCAGGTCCCACTTCCCGATGCTACTTTCCCCTTCCTTCGGGCAGATGGACGACTGCTGTGGGGCCATCCGCCTCCCATTTCTGTCTTCACCGGAGCCCTGGTTCCTCTTACTGCTCCTGGCACACAACTTTCTCCCGTCCCTGTGCCTCCCCCGCTCCACGCCCCAGTTCTTGCCTGTAAGGAGGGCTCCTCCATCTGCTCTCACTGTGGACGCTGCCAAATGCCCGGGAGCTGCCCATGGCTGCCAGCTCGACCTCCCTGCTGGGAAGCCCTCCCAGCTTCTTGCTGAAGCTTGCTTTTAGCTCCTTGCCTCGCTATGAACTGCACCTGTGGGGAGGGAGGGCTGCGTCAGGGAGGGTGAAACCAATCCCATAATGCAAAGCAGTTTGTCATAACCACTTCCTCACTTCCATGCACATCACTTCTGACATTCCTGGCTCCGGGCACAGTGACTCTCACCCAGCCGCTGCCTTCTCAGCCCCCCCACCCCCTGCCTTGCTCCAGGGGCCTCAAGTGCTTCTGCACCCACTGTACTAAGCCCGGGAGTTTGTTTTCTTCCTTCAGCTCCTACCACCTGCCTGTGGGCCCCAGAGCCAATTAGGGTTCATGAGAAGAACCTGTCCTGAGGCCCGACCTGCACCATCTCCACAGGTTCTGCTAATAAATAAATAGGTGTGTTTTCAGCCTCCAGAGTTTGTGTTGGATCTTTTTAAAATCTTCATTGTTGAAAGTATTATAAATACCAACCCTTTCCCCCAACCCCTTCTAGCCCGCCGCCCCCCCAACCCCAGACCTTCACCACCCTGTTGTCTGTGTGCATGTGTTATGCATACAATTGTGTTGGATCTGGACTGTGAATATGACTAAAAGTGCTCTTACAGGATGTGTTTTGAAAGCACCTGAGTCTTGTCCGTGGAGCTGAGGCCTTTTCTCCAGGAGAGAGATCTTCTGCAGAAAGGGCCCCAGCCCATCAGACCGTCATCTAACAGGCAACAGTTTCCCTCAAGTTTTATCAAATTCAGTTAACAGTGAAGGATGGAAACAAACATGACAGATTTCTATTGCAGTAAATACTTTCTGGAAATTATGTTTAAGAACAAAAGCCAACATGAGCACATTGGACCTCTTGGAAGCCAGATAGAGGCAAGTAAGTGATGCAGACCCTCAAACAGCATTACAACAGGTGATCGCGTCCCCCCATCCTCCTCCCCTCAGACAAGCCAGGGCTCAGCTGAGGGGACCTGCTACCCGCCACGCGGTGCTGACTCAGCCCCTGGTATCCGGGCGGAGGAGGCAGGAGGTGCAGTCCCCACACTCCTGGGCTCTGGCTCTGTGCTTGCCTGGATCCCTGGAGACCGCCCACCCACGAGAGGAGTCTATCTGCAGAGTCTGCGCTGGTCAGTGGACAGCACCGCTCCAGGGCTGCCAGAAAGCTCTTCAGAAGACATTTCTAACGCCAGGAGGCTCAGGGTCAGGGTTACTAATATTGTGGCCTCACCCCGTAACAAAGAAACAGAATTTCCAGAGGATGAGGCCCAGAAATCAGGATTTTAAAAAGATTCCCTGGTGATTCTAATGTGCAGCCAAGGTTGAGAACCACTAATACAGATTATGCCTGATTATGGTGATGAAAGACAGGCCCAGCCAAGGAAATCAGATTGCCCAGGGAACTAGGGCTCCTCCCTATCCCCACCTCCCCGCCCAGTCCCTTCTGAAAGGTTTCTCAGTGCCTGGAGGGCAAAAGCATGAGCTCACTGCAGGGTTGGGGGTTGGCCCCAGAGGCAGTTTCCTGCTGGGGCATCTGGGAACCCCCCAGTCACCCTGACAAGGGGCAGACGGAGAAGCAGATGGAGACAAGCTGGGGAGAAGCACCACGGGCAGAGGGAGCTCACAACTGAAGACTTCCGCACCACCGTAGCATCAGCCATGCGGCTTGGTGGCGCTGCAGGGCCAAAGGGCCTCAGGGGCAGCTGCTGGGTCTTCCTCCAGGTGCTGAGGAGGGTGGACACCCCAGCATCTGCTGCAGCTGCTGGTAACCAGAAGCACAATCTGTTTTGCATTGTTGTGTCTTGTTTAGGTTTTGTTTGCAAGACTCAACAAATACCAACTGACCCACCAGGAGTCCCTGATTCAGTTAAAGTCCTGCTGGCGATAAATGGATGACTTCTACTTATTTGATAAACGTGGATGAGCTGCCATTTGAGGAATTTTAATCATATATATTCATTCTACCCATAAAATAATTCCTACGCATAATCCTCTACCAAAATCTCAATTTTTCGGTAGGATTTTGTCGTGCTCAATAAGCAGTTTTAGAACACACTCACCAGTCGATAACTTTTATAACCAATTTTTAAGTGAAGAGACATCACCCTCAGTAGGAAAAAGGAGGGAGCGGGTGTGCTATGTACACCGTTGCCTGCCTGGCCCCCTCCTGTGAGACACTGTGTGTGTGTGTGTGTGTGTGTGTGTGTGTGTGTGCACGTGCGCGCACGCACACAGACTGTGGGTGGGTGGAACGCTCCGAGGCTCAGGCACGAGAGTCAGTGCCCATGTCACTGACCTGTCAGGAATCCTCCAGGTTCACTGTCGGCTGAGAGGGAAAGCAGTGAAAACCTCCTTTATTGGACATTAGAAATCCTATGAAAATAACCCACAATCCGGAGGTTGTTAGACATGGACGTTCATCTTTATAAATTCAGGGTCTGGTATAGTAGCTGGTGGGTAACGCTAGGTTCTCAGTGTTTATTGAAAGAATGAATGAGTGTGAACTAACCGTTCTCGCCGCCGCAGGACTTTTCCACACTCACGTGTGGGCGGCTACGAACAAGAGCACACTTGCCGGGGAAGCCAGGGAGCAGGGGAGGGAAAGAGCTTTCTCAGGAACAGATGAGTGAGAACTACGGCAAGAAGCCCACACGTGAGCTGGGATAGCTGTGGACAAGGGGAGTGACCCCACCTGCACGGTCACGAAGCCACCAAATCCTTGCAGCGAGGCCCTCACTCAGCTCTGGGGTCCCTGCCAGAGCGTCCCCACCCGGCCCCTGTATCCAGGGAGGAAATGTCCTGAGACCATCGCCGCCACCACCAGGCATCAGCTGCTCTGCTCGAACCTGAGGGGCTTGTGAACGTCACCCCCACCCTCTTCCCGAAGTTGAGAGACAGTCGTGTTTGAGATCCCGGTTTAAAAGGCGGAGAGACCAGGGACACTCGCTCAGAGCTGGACACAGGCTGCTTCCCTCTTCTGCACCCACAGGGGTAGCCACAGGCCAGGGATGCACCTCTCTTGGGGCAAAACTTGTCCAGCAATTGGTTTGTGAGTTGAACTGGCCACTAGTCTTTGATTGAGCGAGATGCTTCCCCACTGGCTCCAGGAACTGCCACAAACCCTGATCACAACTGAGAAAAAATACACGTCTCAGACTTGATACATCAGGTCACCAACAGCATGAATGATCAAGTCTGAACGTTAGACAGAAACACCGACCAGCAGAGGGCCCCCACCAGGCATCCTGGAGCCACATGTCCCTGAGCAAGACAGGGGGGTGCAGGGAGGCACACTCTTGGACGGCAGGGTGGACAGTGGAGCCCAGCAGTGCCAGGGGACCTGGTGGGCACACAAGTCACAAAAGGTGGCGATGGCGCATAAGGAGAGGTTGACAGGGCAACAGGCCATCGTTGAAGGGCTGGATGGTGTCGGGACCTGTGGCAGTCAGAAAGCAGACTGCCAGCTCCTGCATCGTGGGGCCTCCCCTCTCCGCAACCTGGAAAAGACACTGCGAGGACCATTCTGTC
Organism: Murina feae; assembly: GCA_004026665.1. Taxonomy (NCBI): domain Eukaryota; kingdom Metazoa; phylum Chordata; class Mammalia; order Chiroptera; family Vespertilionidae; genus Murina; species Murina feae. The sequence continues at coordinate 37,701 of PVJC01011552.1, forward strand.
CAGAGAGAATGGGCTGGTGGCTGCTGTTTGCACCTGCGGTCTCTTCAGCTAGTTGGAGCTCCCGGATTCTGGCTGGTGCTTGGGGTCTTCTATGGAACCACCTGATTCCAGACACCTAATTAGCAAACTCCCTCAGATGGATCCTGGGACAGCGCCCCTCAATAATAACTGCATCTTTGCAGGATCTCCACGACAGTCACAGCCTCACAGGTGAGGTTTTCACGGAGCCCTGGCGCTACTTTTAGACCCTTACACTGTGGCGGCCATGTAAACACCGGTACTCACCGCAGCCCACCATCACATCACAGTTACAGCTACAGTACAGAACAGCCATCCCTCAGAACCGCCTGAAAGCTGCCTGAAGGGAAGTCCTGCCACTGGAGAGACACAGAAGAAAGCACGTGGCAACTGGGAGGGGCAAAGGAGCAGCATGAGCGGGTCCAACACCCGCATGTGCCGTTTTTTCAATCGGGAGGGAGCTGTCTCTGCATGAGGAGCAAGGGGTCTCGGCTGCACACCAGCCCCCCAGCCTGGAGTTCCAGCGCTGGGAAGAGAAGCCCTCGTAACTTACGGCCATAAAACCCAGCAGGGGTTGGGGCTGAGTAACACAGAGGCTGCTGGAGACCCAGGTGTTCCTTTTAAAGGTCTGGCGCACGAACTTACGAGATCCTGCTTCCTTTGAGCTTCAGCGCCGGGTGGTGGCACTGGGAAACCAAACATATACGGGAGGAACTGGATTGTCTGGCAGAGGAGGGTGCTCACAGGGGTCATTGTTCCTGTGCTGTGACCTCCACTGACTGAGTTTTCGTCAGCATAGCCCACACTGTTTGCTTTGCCCTAGTGACTCCCTGGACCCCACCCCATCCAATTTGCAACCCCTCCCAACCTGTTTGCAGGGGCTTTTCCATGTGAATGCTCAGGCTTCAGACTTTGCTAAAATCTCAAACAAGCTGCAGATGGTGTCAGCGTGCCACAAACCTACCAGTGAAAGGCCTAAGACCTGGCACTAGCACCAGCCTGCCTTGCTGCACAGCTGGGCCTCACCTGGGCACCTCCAAGTCCAATACAAATAGCTCCTGCAGGGTGGCCACAGGCAGTGGCTGACTTTGCAACTCTCTGGAGGCCCTAGGTCCAGTGCACCCAGTGGACAGCTTCAGACCATAGCAGATTACAACTCTACACATCCACAAGCGACACACGCAAGAGGCAGAGTCCATGAGCACCAAGCCCCACTGAAGCAAGTCCTGCCCCATAGGGTGTCTCCTGCACAGCAGCTCTCCCACTGTAGCTGCAGCTGGTCTTCCAATTGGCCTGAAGGTCAACTCCTCCTAATGATACCAGCAGCAATTAAGGCTCAACTACAAGACTACACACAGCCCACACAGGGGTGCACCTAGAGTGCCGGCTCAGGGGTCTGGGAGGCTGAGCCACGGGCCCCTACACGACACCTACTACATAAGGCCACTCTACCAACTCCAGGAGACATAGCAGCTCTATCCAATACATAGAAACACACACAGGGAAGCAGCCAAAATGCGGAGACAGAGAAACATGTGACAAATGAAAGAAATGGAAGCAAGCAAACTATTGGATACAGAGTTCAAAACCATGGTTACAAGGTGACCCAAGGATCTTCATGAGACTTTAAGGATCTTAGTGAAAATATCAAAGACATGAGAAAGGACCCATCAGAAATTCAGCATACACTAACTGAAGTAAATAATACATTACAGGAATTCAACAGCTGAGTAGAGGAGTCTGAGAATCAAATCAATGTTTTAGAATATGAGGAAGTAAAAAGCACCCAAGCAGAAGAGCAAAAGGGGGGAAAAAAAGAGGATAGTGTAAGCAGCCTCTAGAGCAGTGGTTCTCAACCTTCTGGCCCTTTAAATACAGTCCCTCATGTTGTGACCCCCAACCATAAAATTATTTTCATTGCTATTTCATAACTGTAATGTTGCTGCTGTTATGCATCGTAATGCAAATATCTGACATGAAGGACCCCTGTGAAAGGGTTGTTTAACCATCAAAGGGGTTTCGACCCACAGGTTGAGAACCGCTACTCTAGGACAACTTCAACATTTGCATTATGGACACAGAGTAGGGTGATGAAGGCCTGGGGAGGGGTGGGAATAGGGTAGACGGGGACATTGGGGGAGGAGGGAAAGGGGGGACAACAATAAAGATTTAAAAAACCCGCATACTTGCAGCACACCTATAGACATCACAGTATCCTTTTCCAGTTAACATGGATTTTAACTGCTGCTTGCCATGCAGCTGCCCTTCTTGTCCTTTGGAGTTATTTGTTGGGATGTGACAGGACTTTCTGCAATCCTCTACTGTCTTAGCGTATAAAAAGCAAGTGTCCTGAAGATCGTGTTGGCAGGCATGGTTACTTCCATCCCTCTGGGTGGCTCCTGCCTCAAAAGAATTTACAATCAGTTGCAACTTGTCTCCTCAGAGGCTCACCGACCTGCTGATTGCTGGCAGTGAGCCAGCCCAGTGCACCTGGGACCGAAGGTGAGCCCTCCTGTGGCCTAGCACACCAGCCTCCTCCGGGCCCCGGCACTTAGCTTCCAGAGCCACTGACCTCTAGTAAAAGCAAAGAGGATGCCTGCCACCCAGTGCGCCCGCCAGAAATGGCTTTAGCCTCACTGTGGTTGCAATTGCTGGGGTGTAAGCTCCAGGAGGTCAGGGATCTTGTTTTGGTGCCCAGTGTAGCCCAAGCTCCTAGTACAGTGCCTGGTACACACTGGATGCTCAATAAACATTACAACAAACAAACAAACCAAACCCAACTGAGGCCATTTCTTCTCAGTAAGTACTGATAGCAACTTCGCACAGCTTTCTTCACTGAAAAGGCGCCTGCCCTACCCCTCCAGGCAGTGCCCTCCAATGTCTACACGTTCTACTCAGCTGGAAGAAAGGAGGGGCTGGTAAGGACCTTGTTAATGGTCAGGCCTGCACCATACCATCCTCAGAAAGCTGGACTCATGGTTGCAGGCCCTTGTCCTCCTACAGTTCCACAAAGACCACGACTACGCCCCGTTGTCCAGACTGGCTTGCTGTGCCGGGCTGCCTCATCTTGCTGCAGGCCAGGAGCCCACCAACAGAGGGCGCCACTCCTTCTCAACTTTGAATGATACTTCACAGCTGAGTAGAATCTGTCCAGGCCTTTGTTCCCTGATTCCCATTTCCTGCAGCTTTTGCTCTGGCTCTGAATTCTAGGCCTGCACCAGCCATGATGGCACACTTGAGCCTTATGCTGCAATGTGGTCCTCCGAGCAGCAGTGCCTGGGGACTTATTAAGGATGCAGAATCTAGGGGTGCCAGAAGAAGAGAAAGAGCAAGATATTGAAAACCTATTTGAAGAAATAATGACAGAAAACTTCCCTCACCTGGTGAAAGAAATAGACTTCCAAGTCCAGGAAGCGCAGAGAACTCCAAACAAAAGGAACCGAAGGAGGACCACACCAAGACACATCATTATTAAAATGCCAAGAGCAAAAGACAAGGAGAG
>PVJC01011553.1:0-41322 GCA_004026665.1 Murina feae
ATCACCAATGAATTTCATGTAACCCACTTACGTGTTTTCCTTTTGATGGTAAATTTATAAAAACACTGTGTAAACTCCCATTCTACGGAGCATTATCTCAATTCATTGAGGTTCTGCTTCCCGGCATATGTCGACATTTTGGCTCAAATAAACTCATAAAATTCTCTACAGGTTTCACTGAGTTTTTTCGTTAACAGTAATTATAGTCCACAAGGTAAAATTTCAACATAGGTCTAATTAAAAACGAGAATTAATTCTATGTTCTGAACCAAATTTTTAAACCAGTCTAAATTTAATAGATATCTTTAAATAACTATAAAAAGTATATCATATATTCTTTGGGATAATCTTATGTATTTGATGATCTTTCCAAGTTAAATTTCAAGTCTTTAACTGAGGGGATGATTTTTGAATTGCTTCAAAGGCCCAGAGTAATTCTAAGAAATTATTTTCTCTTCTTAAAGAAATATTTTTTAATTAAACCAATCTAATATACTTGAAATCACATGGAAAGCTTTATCAAATAAAAATTAATAATTATATTTTATTTTGTGGACAAAAGGAGCCACATGCTAGCCGGAAAAGCTCAGCGGAGGCCTGCATGGCAGTCCTTCAGGCTCAGAGACCTAGAGTAATCACAAAGGATGGTCTGAAAATTAAACATTTAACAACAAACAGGTTATAGTGGGTAGTCACATCCTCGGCCAGTATTTTCCCTGACAAAAATCAGCTTTGATCTTTACTGAGCATTTGTCTTTTTGCCTCTAAGATAATGTATTTGTGAAATGTCTGGGCAACTTGCAACTTCCCTTTCTTTCAGACCCAGCTGGGCATAACAAATGGCACCAGGACATTCCCTCATTGTTATTGTTATCAAGTTGACAATCCTGTATGCATGTATGTAAAAGAAGCATATGTCTATCATTTCACCCCTTTTACCCAATCCCAGAGATTTCCCCACTTTGCTTTATCCTGTCTCCTTAATCTATCACCAATGAATTTCACATAACCCACTTACACATTTTCCTTTTGATGGTAAATTTATAAAAACACGGTATAAACTTCCCATTCTCTGGGGCATTATCTCAATTCATTGAGGTTCTGCTTCCCGGCATATGTCGACAGTTTGGCTCAAATAAACTCACAAAATTATCTACAGGTTTTAATGGAGTAGAACTCCCGAAGTTCCCCGTTGCTCAACCACCCTTTTCCCAACCGACCAATAGGGATGCAGAGGAAATGACCCAAGTCTGACTGCATCCCGCCCCTTTGCACAACCAACCCTAACCCTTCCCTCGACCAATCACACACTACCCCACCCACCAACTCCCAGCCCAATAAAAGCCCCCGTCCTCCTGTAACCCGGGGTCTTCCTCCCAGCCCCGCCACTGCGATGGCAGGCTTGTGACGGAGCCCCGAGTCGACTCGAGTAAAGGTTCTTTTGTTTTTACATCGGACGGAACGGACTCCCTCGTGGTTCTTGGGGATTGCAACACCTGGGCATTGCATTGGATATTTATGCACAACAGTTTCATTGGGCTTTTTGTTAACAATTTATATACATATATTTTAAATGTTGTGAAGGTTTTGGGCTCCAAGGGAGGGCAAATTATTTCTTGAGTCAGCAACAGAATTTTAAAGACAAAAAGCCTCTATCAGCCTGCATTTAAAATGGGCTAGGGGTAGGGCAGCATTTATGCCTCATGCATCAAATAGTATTTAAGTTTGCTTACTTTGCTTTTTCAATAAAGGTACCTACTTTACTTAATAAATTAGTTTTTGAAAATATAATCAAAGTCTCATATAATTTCAGCTAAATGAGAAGCCAATATTTTTATATGCAATTGGATCTGAATAAAGTTCTCTGAAAGTTACTAAGACCTCCCATGATCCCTCTGTATATGCAAATGAACCAAAAAGTAAATTCTAAACTTAATAAAAAGGAGAAATTTAAAAATTTTTAAATCTCTTCCACTAATATTTACAAGATAAACTGAAGAACATTATTCAAGCATGAAATCTGATCATTAATAGTAGTCATCATGATTGTAAAGGGGGTCATTTAATGTACAGACATGGCCTATCAGTATCACTTAGCATTTCCAAAGCAACTTCTTTTATTATGTTGTTGCTTAGTAAAAAAAAAAGAAAAAGATGTTTAAAAGAAGTTTTCTAAAGATAATCTAAAAATTAGTCTGATAGAAAATAAAGAGAGGTTCTTTTCAAATATCTAGGGAATTAAAGTTAAAAATCAACATATTAGGCCTCTAAAAGAAAAATAATTAGTGCTCTTGCCTTATTAAACAAAACTTAAGTAAAATTATTTCAAGACTAATAGCAGAAATTCTAACAGTATTTTTACTGTCCACAGCCAAAGACAAGTAAAGTTAAAAATAAATCTTATTTTAGATTAATTTAAATTGGCAAATTAAGATAAATGAATACGTGGGAGCTTAATTGTATTATTTTTTTACTGATAGTTCACCTCATAGTAAAAACTGCTCAACATACAATGAATCCAGACCAGTCGAATTTCTGTACAAAGAATTGAAAGCTATCAAGATTACATTGCAAGATTTCCAAAAGCCTCTTAATAATATTTAAATTAAAAAAAGGGTGGATAGTGGAGAACTATCCTGTAGGAAAATTATATCAAGCCTTAATTGCTTTAAGTTTTTACTTTAAAATTATTTTTCACTTATAATACTGATAGCAAGACACCCATGCAGAAACCCATGGTGTCAAAATAAGCCAAAGGAAAATGGTTTGGGCAAAATAAAAAGATCCCTAATCTAGTTTATAGAAGGGATTCTTTTATTAACCTTTGATCGAGAATATGCTTATATATTTCCAGAAAAGTCCTCCACGTCTGTGTGGATTCCTGCAACAATAGATTTGAGAGAGGAACTGACTGGACTGCTCCAGCCACAGAATAGCAATGGCTCCAAACAACATGCTGATGAGATTATTAGGGTGGTGCAAGACTGCAGATCTGCCAATAGGGATGCAGAGGAAATGGCCTGTCCAGGACCTTCCCTTGACCAATCAACAGGGGCCACACATGTTACCCCACCCCACTACTTCCTGCCCTATAAATCCTTTGTTCCCCTGGAACCCACACTTCCTCCCCGCCACGCCACTGCGAGGGCGGGCATGGGATGAGTCCGAGTTAACTCGAATAATAAAGGTACTCATGTTTTTGCATTGGAGTCCAGCTCACTCATGGTCTTTGAGGATCACGAAATCTGGGTCTAACATTTGGGGGCTTGCTGGGACCCCAGGACCCCGAGGGACCCCATGATCCAGAGAGCCTGATTGACTGTGGTATGTGTGTGTCTGTCTCGTCTTTCTGTGTGAGCTCGTTTCTGGTTGCCTGAAAGAACCTAGGTAGACATGCTGGAATAGGTTACAGCAGGCCGGAGGGGGTGGGGAGTTGAGAGACATCTCACCCTCCAGGAGGGATGGGAGGTTCCCTTCCATGAATTTGGAGAGATGGGACATGCCTCTTCACGAATTAAGATCGGGGGGGATGGAAAATTTTCCTCCAGGATTTCAGACCTGAGAGAAGGGTTTGCCTCTCTAGGGTCTGAAACGAGACAGGTCACTCCCGCTTTTGGTTTTGCTTCCACGGAGTTGGAGTTGGAAGGTTGTTTGTCTGTTTCTGTGTTTTATTCTGTTCTGGAGAATTGGGTACTGTTTTGTTTATCTGCTCAGCTCTACTGAGAGAGTTAACTGGTCTGTTTACAGTGGCAGAGTGCCAGCAGCTGCTTTTCTCCTCACAGGTAAACTCCGCTGTTTTTATGTAAATGTAGTACTTGCTGGTGTAAAAATGTTTCTCTGTTTGTTTGATTAGTTCTTTTCAACCTGGTCCCTCCCTGCAATGTAGCAACAGCTTAAGTGTTGGAATTGCTCAAACCTGCAGGTTCTCTGTGTAAAATCTGGTGAGCGTTACCAACAAAAGCGCTGGTTAATTGCCGGAAAATGGCCAGGGGTGTGCCTCAGGCCTGAGTCATAGAAATCCAGCCGAAGGCTCAGGCAGGAATGTGGTTAATTTGCATTTTAAATTCCTCAGGCTTCCAGCAAAAACTGCTTCTCAAAAGATAAAAGTCTTGATATAGATTTTCGGTATAAAAGTTTAAAATGTGATGTATATTGTCTGAAGTTTTGTCCCATTAAGTCATGCAATATAAACAAGTTAAAGGGGTTTTTCGGACAGCTGAATGGCCCGGGGCATTGCACATGGTCCTCATGGGGGCCGCCATCTTGAAATGATGAGATCAGCTTCCTCCCTCTCACAAAAGGAAATGTTGTTTACGAAACTAAAATGGGATATTTTTAATTTGCCTGCTCTTAGTTTTTATTACAGAAGGTTTACTATACTTTGCTGAATGTATATTTTCTTGAAAGTAAGAGTGTACTTAAAGTGTGTTGATAAATGTATGCACCAAAGTTTTAATGGGGAATGTTATCTGTCTTTATTGTTTAAATGTGCATTTTTGTTGCTTGCTTAATATTGTTTACCTAGTGAATTTGTTTAGGTATGAATGTGTTGCTAATCTAAGAAATGCTGGCTGTTTAAGGTTTCTAAGTGTGAAAAATTTTATACAAGTTGCTGTACATATGACAAAGAGAATAAAAGTAAAAACAGTGGGAATTAAGATTAAAAATAAGAAGCTTAGCTAGTAAATAGGAAATTACTAAATTTGACTGATCTGAGTACAGTGGTGTCTCACAACTAATTGATCACAGCCAATCTAGTCCTGTGCCAGAATAGTTTTTAAGAAAATTGGACAAACTATGTTTGTGGCTAGAAAGAAGAACTGGCCACAATGCACAGCCCTGACAATGGCTTGCAGGAAAACTTAAATGATACCTGCCTCTTCATCATACAGGGCTCCAGAGAGACTTGACCCTGTTGTATCCAGTTAGAGTGCTGGATATTGAATGCATGAGTCATCCAATCAATGCTGGGGGCCCCCATCAGCAGGCGAGGGAATCCCAAGGTGGTTGCTGGGCATGGAGGCCATAGGGGCATAGGTTCTCCTGCCCCATGGCTTCTTTTCCCATGCCCAGCTCAGAGTGGGACCCAGGCAACACAGCTCAGATCGGGACAGAGAGCTATTGCAGGGTATAGAAACTTCACAGAGGCAAAGGGCAACTGGGCCGCAGATGAAGCAGCCTGGAAGACTGCCCTGGAAATGAGTAGGGCCTCTACAGATTAAAGGAACTAATTCTACTCAAGTTCTTTCAGGCTTTGCAGCCTACCCAGAGGGAAGTCCAGAAGCCCAGGGGCGGCAGTGGCAGCGGTGGCGAGGGTCGGCGCGCCAGGGCTGCAGACAGCACCCCCTACCCTGGGGACAGCGGGAACGGCGCGAACTGCGGTGGTGCCTGGACGGAGGCAGCAGCATGTTTGAGCTACATGCTGACACCCCACACAGCGAGAAGCAGTGGCAGCTCATCGTAAAGGGAACGCGAGCAGAGCGACTCATAGGAGCTGACCCTGTGGGTGCGCGATGGCGGCGACCCAATGAAAACAGCCCCTGCTTCAAGAAGAGCGTGTATGAGGCCAACCTGGTGGAGAACAGCACCCCGGCCATCCCCATCCTGACCTGGACGTGGGGTCAACGGGCGGCGCCACCACCAAGTCGGTGTGGTGGCTGCTGCGCTTGGACGAGGCATCAGGCTGGCTCAGCGTCCTGACTACGACGAAGTGAGCCAGCTGTGCTTCACCGTCATGGCTTGTGACCATGAGCAGCCCTCCCCAAGAACCAGGGGGAGAACAGCATGGTCACCTGCATGGTGGTGGGGGACATGCCCTTTGAACTGGAGCCGACCAGCGACACGGAGGGCGACCAGAACCGGCCAGTGACACGGAAGGCAACCAGAACCAGCCAGCAACACGGAGGGTGACGAGAACCAGCCAGATGGTGGTGGAGGTCTCCAGGATGGCCACTGTGATGGCCACCGATACCAACAACAGCAAGAACATGAAGGTTGCCTACTCGCTGGAGCCCTCAGTGACGGGGGTGTTTGCCATCAACTACACAATGCTGGACCACGAGCAGACAGACAGGTACGAGTTTAAGGTACAGGCCAGGGACAAAGGCCTCCTCATGCTGCAGGGCAGCACCACGGTGATCATGCAGGTGGTCGACAAGAATGTGATGCAGGACTGAGTGCCACCGCTCCCGAGTGAGGGCAGCCCAGACAGGGCTGCGTGTGCCCACCTCTGAGGCCACCCTCGCGGATGGCAGGAACCTGCAGATAGACTTGGCTACGGTCAGAAAGGAGCTGAGAGTAAGTCCTCAGCAGGGATGTCATGTTGGATAGGCTCACTGTCCTGGAACTGCTCTTCACATCCATTGAGTCACCCCAGAAGACCTGGGCACCCGGCAGCAGGTTGCTGATGCAGCATGAACACCAGCCAGCCCGTGCCCTGTCCGGAGACCTGCAGAGGAGGCTGTCATCTGGGACATCTTCATCCAGTAAGTAGACGAGGCAGAGGCGACTGCATGGCTGTCCTGCAGCAGGGCCAGATTCTCAGCCTGCTGGAGTTGGAGAGTCTGCAGGATGTGGCTTACACCACAGCCCTGATGAAGACCTGCATCCCACAGGCATTTCCTCTCCAGGGACAACTGATCCGGCTTCAAGGGGCTCCTCCAGATGCTGGAGCAGAACCAGCGCCACCTGTGCTCTGGCGAATTGTGGGATCGCAGATGCCACCTTGGAGGAGGTGTTTCTGATGCTTCTGTGAGATTCCAGAGAGCAATCGGATGTGGCCCCAAGGACAGGGTTGGAGGCGCAGAGCCCAAGGCGTCCACTCTGGCTCCCATGGCGGTGCCTTTGCCAGCACTCTCATGCAGGCAGTTGCCTGCACCTGCGGAGTTGCCCCAGCACCAATTCCTGGGCCCCCACCCTGGCTGATCTCCAGGGCCACGTAGAAGTGCCTTTTGGTGCCTGGGGAGAGCCCCGGGCTGGGGGCTGGTCTTTTGGAGGGCGAGGCCAGGATTCTGTTTCGAACATGACCAAATGCACAAAGGTACTTTGGGTGAAAGATGACTGAACAGAATGTTCTCCTCAGGACTTTGGGGGAAAGGAGTACCCAGAAGAGTTAATGATTTGACTCATGTACATAAAACCAAGGGGGGAATGTTAGGGCAGTGCAAGACTGCAGACCTGCCAATAGGGATGCAGAGGAAATGGCCTGTCCAGGACCTTCCCTTGACCAATCAACAAGGGCCACACACGTTACCCCACCTCACTACTTCTGGCCCTATAAATCCGTTGTTCCTCTGGAACCCGCACTTCCTCCCCACCACTCCGCTGCGAGGGCGGGCGTGGGATGAGTCCGAGTTAACTTGAATAATAAAGGCCCTCATGTTTTTGCATCGGAGTCGGACTCACTCGTGGTCTTTGGGGATCACGACATCTGGGTCTAACAGAGATAAAAGAGAAACAGTCCAGAGATGGAGATGATGAAGACACTTTGCCATGTTAGCAGTCAGCAGCTGTGTGTCCCTGCAGCTTTCCCAGAACCAAGCCAGAGAAGGTCAGACCTACATTGCCACCATTTGTCCACCATAAAGAACTGCAATATCATTCCTGGAATGTACCCATAAAAAACTATTGTACATTAGAATGAAGACTCAAAGAACTGTTGGCCTAGAAAGAAAATTACTGCAGACTGATTCCTTTGATGCCTGGCAACGATTTAAAGGAACATGATATAACTCTATCCTTTCTATTGAATTTAAAATCTTGTAAGGACCCAAGCTCTGCAAATGGCATACATTGTTTTTAAATTTATAAAATCAAAAAGGGGGATATGCTGGAGGCTAATTCCAGCATGTCATAAATGCAAGAAGTTTCATCAAAAGGTTGATGGAACTTGGGGATTCAGCAGGGCTGAATACATATTATCTGCTGCTGAAATAGTTAAGGGCATTTTCCCAATTTGCATATATTATTACCTGCTACCAGACAGCTGAGGACATTTTAATCTACATGTTATTGACTCCTGCTGGCCAAACACCTGAACAGCCAAAGGCAGTTCCCCCAATCTGACAATGCCTACTGTATACCAAACTTACCTTTGATATGTATATCTACTTTGCTACAGGGTAAGATGTGGGAATAAAAAGAGCCCTGGGTTCAGAGATAGGGAGAACTTGGTTCCTATAGCTTAGCTTCCTTTGGCTTCCCCATGGATTACAAATTTATATTATATTTCTAGTCTCTTTATTAATTTACATGCAGTACCTTCTCCAGATTCCTGAACCCTTCTAGATGCTGGGAAATACCCCTAACATTGTTCTAGGATTCAAGGATCTGGAAAAGGGGCTGCACACAAACGGATACACTAGACAAGAAATATAAATTTAGAAGGCATGGGGCAGCCAGATGGAGACCCTTCTCTCTAGTGGAGAGGGTCTCTGAAACCCCAGAACCATTAGCTTTTATTTACTAGAATACACATTTGCCCTTTAGCAAAGTCAACAGGCATATCAAAGGTAAAGTTTGGTAAATAGTAAAAGGATTATCAGGTTAGGGGATTGTTTTCAGCCATTCCGCTAAAAGCAGGGCAATATTATGCTGATTTTCAGCCCTTGCTGAATATCAAATTTCATTAGGCTTCCAGCAGACTTCTTGCATAATTATGCAAACTACTTGTTGGTCTTAACCTCTGGCAGAGTTTCCCCAAACCTCCCCCACACAAAAAAAAGAAGTTAAAGAAATTTATCACCAGAAAACCAGCACTACAAGAAATACTAAGGGACTGCTTAATGAAAAAAAGAAACAGAGAGAGACAGAAATATAGGCATAAAGAATTAAAATGGCAATAAATATCTATATATAATAATTTCAAATGTAAATGTATTAAATGCTATATTCAAAACACATAGGGTAGCTGAATGGCCCAATTATATGCTGCTACAACAGACTCATCTTAGAACAAAAGACACACACAGGATGAGAGTGAAGGAATGGAAAAATTTTTCATGCAAATGAAACAAAAATAAAAGCTGGGATAGAATTACACATATCTGATAAAATTTAAAATGAAGGCCATCACAAGAGACAACAAAGGTCACTATATAATACTAAAGGGATTGATCCAATAAGAGGTAAATGTATATACTCCCAACATAGGAGGAGCTAAATATATTTTATGAAAAATTATAGGGCACTTTAAGGGAGAGATTATCAGCAAAAAGTTATAGTAGGGGATTTTAACACCCCACTGATTTCACATAGATATTCCAGAAAAAAATTAACAAGGAGATAGAGACTCAAAATGGTACACTGGAGCAGATGAATTTAATTGACATTTATAGAACAATTCATCCCAAAGCTTTAGAATATACATTCTTATCAAGTGCACATGGATAATTCTCACTGATAGGCCACATGTTAGGACACAAAACTAGTCTTTAATAGTTCAATAAGATTGTAATTATATCAAGCATCTCCTCAGATCACAATGGAATGAAATTAGAAATCAACTACAGTAAAAACACTTCAAAAATATCCAAACACATGTAGGCTAAATAGCATGTTATTGAACAATGAAGGGGTTACCAATTAGGTCAAGAAATAAATAAAAAACTTCCTGGGAACAATTGCACATGAACACACAACTATGGAAAATCTATGGGATACAGTGAAAGCAGTCCTGAGGGGTAAGTTCATAGCACTACATGCCTACCTCAAAAAAGCAAGAAAAATTAATAATCAATTATTTAGCCATAAAACTAAAGAACTAGAAAGAGTATGACAAGAAAACCCCAGAATAAATAGAAGGAAAGGAATAGCAGTAAAGGTTAGAGTAGAAATAAATGATGTAGAGGCCAAGAAAAAAAAAAAGGTAAAACAAAAAACAATGAAACCAATAGCTGGGGATTTTTTTCAAAAAATAAACAAGATCAATGAATTGTTAGCCAGACTCATCAAGAAACAAAGAGAGGACCCAAATAAATGAAATCAGAAACAAAAGTGGAGAAGTAACAACTGAGATAATAGGCAAATGATTGTAAGAAAATAATATGAACAACTATATGCCAACAAATTAGATAATGTGGATGAAATGGAAAATTTTCTAGAAAAATATTATCTCCCAAAACTGAATCAGGAAGAATCAGAAAATCTGAATAGGCCATAACAACTGAGGAAATAGAAGCAATAATTAAAAAAAACAAAACAACTCCCAGCAAACAAAAGCCCTGGTCAGAATGGTTTCACATGGGAGTTTTATCAATCATTCAAAGAAGAACTAAAACTTAAACTACCCAAACATTTCTAAAAAACCCAAGAGGAAGAAACACTTTCAAATTCTTCTTATAAAGCCAGCATTATCCTAATTACTAAACCAGATAAAGACACTACGAAGAAAGATAACTATAGGCAAATATCCCTGATGAACATATACACTAAAATCCTCAACAAAATATTAGCAAATCAGATCCAGCAATATATTTGAAAGATCATACACTATGACTAAATGGGATTTACTCCATGAATGCAAGGCTGGTACAATATTTGCATATCAATAAACATAATACATCACATATACATATTGAAAGACAAAAATCACAAGTTCATATAAATTAATGCAGAAAAAGCATTTCATAAAAGTCTAAACCCATTTTTGATAAAAACTCTCAGCAAAGTGGAATAGAGGGATCATATCTCAACAAAATAAAAGCATAAATGACAAACCTACAGTGAACATTATACTCAATGGGCAAAAACAAAAATATTTTTGAGTACAAGAGGAACAAAACAGGAATGTCTGCTTTGACCACCCTTATTCAACATAGTACTGGAAGTCCTTGCCACAGTAATCAGACAAAAAGAAGAAGTAAAAGGCATCCAAATTGGAAGGAGGAAGTAAAACTCATTATTTGCAAATGACATGATATTGTACGTAGAAAATACTGACTCAAACTACTAGATTTAATAAATGAATTCAGCAATGTAGCAGGATATAAACTCAACATGCATAAGTCAATGGCATTTTTATATACCATTAATGAATTATCAATTATCAGGAAGAGAAACTAAACAAATAATCCAATACCATTGCAACAAAAAAATTAAGATAATCAGGAATAAACTTAACTTAAAAGGTATAAGTCTTATGCTCAGAAAGCTAAAAGATATTGAAAAAAAGAGATAGAGGAAGTTATAAACTAGTGAAAGAATACACGTATTCATGGATTGGTAGAGTTAACTTAATTAAAATGTTCACACTACCCAAAGCAACCTGTAGATTCAATGCAATCCCTATTAAAATACCAACAACATATTTCACAGATCTATAATAAATACTCCAAAAATTTATATGTAACCAAACAAAGACTGGGAAAAGTCATAGCAATCTTGAGACAAAAGAACAAAGTTTGAGGGATCATAATACCAGATATCAAGTTATACTATAAAGCCACTGTACTAAAAAACCTGGTACTTGCACAAGAACTGGTATATAGATCATTGGAACTGACAGGGACCCCAGAAACTGACCCAAGACATTGTGCTCAATTTATATTTGATAAATGAGGCAAGAAGGTAAAAAGGAGTCAAGACAGTCTCTTCTATAAATGGTGTTGGGAAATTGTACAGTTTGCAAAGAATGAAACTAGACCACCAACTTACACCATACACAAAATGGATAAAAGACCTAAATGTAAGTCGTGAAAGTATAAAAACCCTAGATGTAACTATAGGCAGCAAAATTTCAGATATCTCTTGAAGCAATATGTTTATGGATACATATCCTAGGGTAAAAGACTCTAAGGAGAATGGGACTACATATATACATATATATACCTTCTGCACAGCAAAGGGAACCATCAACAAAGTGAAAAGGGAGCCCACTGCATGGGAGAACATGTTTGTCAATGATCTATTTGATAAAGGGTTAATATCAAAAATGTATAAGGAACTCATACAACTTAACAAAATGAAGGCAAACAATGCAATTAAAAAATGACTAAAGGACCTAAATAGATGCTTCTCCAAAGCAGACATGCAGATGTTCAAGAGACATATGAAAAATGCTCAGTCTCTGATCATCAGACAGATGCAAACTAAAATGACAATGAGTTATCACCCCACACCTGTCAGAATGGTTGCCATCAACAAATGACAATTGTTGGTAAGAAAGTCAAGAAAAGGGAACCCTAGTACACTGCTGGGGGAATGTAAATTGCAGCCACGATGGAAAACAGTATGGAGCTTTCTCAAAAAATTAAATATGGAACTGTCATTTGACCCAGTGATCCCACTTTTGGGAATAAATCCTTAGAAATCTGAAACACCAATCAGAAAGGATATATGCACCCCCTATGTTCATAGCAGCACAATTTACAATAGCTGAGATCTGGAAACAGCTGAAGTGCCCATCAGTAGATGAGTTGATTAAAAAAAAATTATAGTACATTTACATATGGAATATACTATGCAACAGTAAAAAATAATAATCTCTTACCCTTTGAGACAGCATGAAAGGACCTGGAGAGAATTATGCTAAGCAAAAAAAGCTAGTCAGAGAAAGACAAGTATTACATGACTTCACTCATATGTGAAATCTAATGTACAAAATAAACTAATGAACAAAATAGATGCACAGACATAGAAACACAGAACAGAGTGTGGAATCTCAGAGGAAAGGCAGCGGAGGATCAGTGGGTGGGAAGAGTCAACCAAAGACTTGTAAGCATATATGCATAATCCATGCATAGACAACAGGGTGGTGAAGGCCTGAGGCTCAGGGCAGGGCAGTATAAAAGGGGTCAATGGAGGGTAAAGGGGACATACTAAGTGTACCGGTTAATAATGCAGATTTTGAAAATGTACTAGTATGTAATATTTTCAACAAAATATCCTAATAAAAGAGTAATATACAAATTAGTCATCATTCCATCACAAAGATGGCCACCCCCATGGCCACAAGATGGCAGCATCAAGTCCAGCTCAGCCCCGCCACTGAAGTGGTCCGGCCAGTTAGCCAGGAAGGTGGAAGAGGAGGAGGGGCCCAAGGGGCAGAACAGGCAATCAGAGGGGGCTGAGGGTCCCCTGTCCAAGCCAGAGGGCTTTGCCAGGGGCCTCAGGCATGGGCAAGGGTGGAGCTGATGATCAGAGGGGGCAGGGGCAGAGCTGGCAATCAGAGGGGTATGAGGGTGCCCTACCCAGGCATAAGGCTGGGCCAGAGGCCTCAGGCCTGGGCAGGGGAAAGGCAGGATATTGCAGGGGCCTGGGCTCAGCTGAGCCAGTGATTGGAGGGTAGGGGAGAAGCTTGTGATCCCAGGGGTCTGGGCATGGGCGGAGCCAGCAAAGCAGGAGTCTGGGGGTCCCGTGCTCAGGCCTGCAGCCTTGGCCAGAGGCTGCCAGTGGGGGCAAGGGAAGAGCTGGCAATGGCAGGGACCAGGATCAGAGTCGGTGATTGCAGAGGCCTGGGGGTCTCCCAGGCAAAAGAGTAATATGCAAATTAACCCCCACTCCTCACAAAGACGGCAGCAGCCAGGGAGCTGTAGTGAGGCAAGAGGCTTGTGTTGCCCCTGCGATGGAGGAAGCCAAGATTCCCACCTGTCCTGTATGCCCTGAGCTCTGCTCAAGGCAACAAAGTTTCAATTACAGAAGGTAAATACACCCAAGATACCTGCTTCCAGCCGGCAGCTTTGCGCGGGACCATGGCAACAAAGTTTCAATTATAGAAGTTAAATAAATCCCAGATACCTGCTTCCAGCCCATGGCCATGGCTAGCCTGATAAAGGCCCTCAGCCCCTCACCCAGGCTGACCAGGCACCCCAGTATAGACCCCACCCTGAAGGGACTGTGGCCAGCCTGAAAACAGCCATCATCCCCTCACTCAGGCTGGCCACACTCCCATAGGGTGACAGTCCCTCCTGGGGGGTTTGACCTGTATACAGCCATCAGCCCCTCACCCAGGCTGACCACACATCCCAGTGGGGACCCCCACCCTGAAGGGACTGTGACCAACCTGCAAAGAGCCATTCAGCCCCTCACCCAGGCTGGCTAGGCACCCCAGCAGGACATCCTTCAGGGCAAACCAGCCAACCGCCACCTGTGCACCAGGCCTCTGTCCTATATAATGAAAGCGTAATATGCAAATTGACCCTAATAGCAGAACCACTGAGAATAACTGGTCATTATGACACACACTGACCATCAGGGGGCAGACGCTCAATGCAGGAGCTTCCCCGTGGTGGTCAGTGCACTCCCACAGGGGGAGCTCTGCTTAGCCACAAGCAAGGCTGATGGCTGCCAGTAAAGCAGTGGTGGTAGGAACCTCTCCTGCCTCCTCAGCAGCACTAAGGATGTCTGACTGCAGCTTAGGCCTGCTCCCTGATGGAAAGTGAACATTCCCCAAGGGCTCCTGGGCTGCCAGAGTGATGTCTAACTGCCAGGTTAGGCCCGATCTCCTATGTAGCAGGCCTAAGCCAGCAGGTGGTCATCCCCCATGGGGTCCCAGACTGCGAGAGGGCATAGACTGGGCTGAGGGATCTCTCCTCCCCCAAGTGGACAAATTTTTGTGCATCGGGCTTCTATTTTAATAATATAAAAGACTATTCATATTAAACCAAACCCACCAGTTGCTGAGCAATTATGCATGTAAAATAAATGGAAAACACCTTCAAATGAACAGTGCTGACTCAGTAGGATACTAAAATTTTATTTTATGTGCAATTAACCACAGTAACATGGAACTGATTCTATATTTCCTTCTTGACCCTTGGTTAATGTACATAGGGAAAGCCACAATGTCTCCATATTCCCTATATTAATAGGAAAAGATAGTTCAGGGGGGTTAAATTTGTAAGACCTTGTGTCTCATAGTAGACAATAGATTATTGTAAAATCATTTTTTTAATTTGTAAAATTCAATTAATTTATTTGTTTGGTAATTAGCATAGTATTTAAAAAACTGCTAGACATTACCCAGTGAAACTCAAAATAACTAAAAGTGAATTAAACTCTGATAATGATGTTACTTTATATGATCACACCTTACCTCCAACACACACACACATGCACATGCACACATATGCATATACCTTTTCAGTCCCACACAGGCACATCACATACCTTTCAACAATCCAAAATTATTTTCAGTACTTGGCTAACTGGTGTTGCTAGCATTCATCTGAAAAAAAGCTTAGTGTTTCATGGTTGACATAATATATCTAAAATTTGGAACTTCTGGAAAATGAAGCCTAAAATGACATTTTGTGAAAAGATTCCACAGCCAAGTGACTTTGCATTTCTTACCTTTATCACTAGGTAAATAATATTATTTTCAAATTTCTCACCCTCTGTAGATTGCCAGCCACTGCTCCAGGTTCTTCGTGCTTTTAAAAATCCTAAATTTATTTAATTACTAACATTACTCAAAGTAATTCCTTCAACTTCCTGATTAAAACATCTCCATAACTATATTCTTTATGAGAGTGATCTTTTCCCTTTCAAAGTCTAAACCTACCACCTCACCCTAAGAAGGTTCTATCTTATTCCATCTGACTCTTTGTCATCAGCTTTTCCTCACAGACTGGCTAATGGATAGGGCTACCTACACCAGACCTGTTGTGATGAAGGATGGAATTTGAAAACTTTGACTTCTGATTTATCATCTTCTCTACCCCCAAATATGCTCTCGTCCCATATTCCTTTTCTCAGTTTATGGCACCACCACATTCATTAGTTTCTCAAGAAGCTCAAAGTTCTCAATATATCTCTGAGTTATGTGGTACTCACTACATATCAGATACTTTTCAAAGCAATTTACATGTATTTGCCTATTTAATCTTTTCAGCAATCTTATTGGGTAGGTACTATTAATACACCAGTTTTATAGCTAAGCATAAATGAGATACAGAAAAATTATATATAACATTTCAAGACCATAATGCCATTAAGTCTATCTGAGTTCAGGGACTGCGTATATCCTCTATAGTAACTTATTACATGACTCTTTTCTTCCTTCCTCATCCCTCTAACCAGCTAAAAACTCCTGTGTTCTATTCCATATATCTGTTATTTCATCACTGATTTAGATCTGACTTCTGATTTCTCTGCCTCTAGTTTTTCATTTTCCCTTCCTTCTGGTCCATTTTTATAAAACATGGCTCCAATTATTTCCCTATGCCTCTCAATAATATCCAAGAGCTTTCCTTTTACATTGAACTTTACATAAAGATACCTCCTCTGCCTAGCATGCAATGTTCTTAGCAATTTTACCTCTGTATGCATTTTCAGACTTTCCCAAACTCAAGTATTTGCTTTCCCATGAGATTTTAAAAAAATTTTTGTTTTATTGCTTACAGTATTAACAACAAGTGTTAGATAGGTCTCCATTTTCTCCCCTGACCTCCCTCCTCTCCTACCCCCCAGTGTCTTGTGTCCATTGATTATACTCATATGCATGCATGCAAGTCCTTCAATTGATCTCTTAACCCCCCCAACCCTCCCCAGCCTTCCAGCTGTAGGTTGACAGTCCGTTCAATGCTGAGATTTTTATCACTTGCTCCATTTTTTCTTTTTCATTGGTCCTATACCAACTGTGTAGAATAGACTACATTCCCAAACTCTGTGAAATATACTGTGCTTCCAAACTGTAAACTACATTATGATTCTTCTAAGCCGAAGCCTGGTAGTGGATGACAATTTCATTTCTGCTCCAAATAGAAGTCCAGGCAGCTGCTATGGAGATGACTGATTTTCCTTTCCTTTGCTTATAGCACCTCAAATTAAAAATACAGTGGACCAAGACAAAATACAGACAGAATAATAAGTGTGTTTTCTTCCCTTGTTGCTATTAGCTCTCAATTCCCAAGGAGGACAGATCTGAAAGTCATTCTGTCTTCCTCTGTCCTTCTCTGATTCAACACTTGCAACTGCCTCTTATCTTTTCTTTATACTTCCCCACCAGTACTCTTTTCTTTCTTCCCCTGAAGTGAATCTCTTTGGACCACTAATGCGTGGTCCAAAGAATAAAGAATCAAGATTAAACCTTCCCCTTGTTTTCTACTGTGCAAGTGTCCCGTAGGGTGTTGACACGAATTTCTCTTAAGTCCCACTAGTTCTCTCTACTGAGACTTTGTCTTCCTTTTGCTCTCAATACACCACTAAGGTTGATGGTCAGACCAACAATCTGCTAGGCATTAATGATGACATCTCTGCATGTAACTATGAAAATGAATGTCCTTGCTCACGGATATCCATTGAACCACCTCAGCATGATAAAGCTGGTGATATTCTCTTATATTTCAAGGCTAACCTTATTACCATCTTTCTAGAGAAAACCTTAATTCAGACCATTTAATAAATCCCCTTTCCCCTTATTTGACTTTAACAAGTACTACACCATGTACTTCAATCTTTCTATTAAGCCTATCATCAGTATTGAGCCTGCTTTTTTCAGATGTGAACATTGAGGTCAAAGAAGTTAAGTGTCATGGTCAGGGTGATAGTGAGTTCACATGGGATCAAATGCAGGTCCATCTGACTTTTAACTCTTGTACAGTAATTTATAGAATTATTTCTTTTATGTAGTTGTGTACAACAATAATTTCACCCCTTTCTTTCTTAAGGAAACTATAAAGGCAGATACACTATCTTCCTCCATTTTGTATCCAGCTGTAGCAACTAATAGACTGTCTTGAACTTCAACAAATATTTATTGTATTGAATAATTTACAATAGTTAATTGAGACTAACAAAGAACTCACATGTAAAGCGAGTTTTTAGACTTTATTCTCTCCAGGTATACAATGTGAATTATCTCTCTCTCTCTGCCTCCCTCCTTCCCTCTCTCCTACTCTTCTTCTTTCTCTGTCTTTCAAAGACACTGGGTTCAGAAGTTGGATGTATTTGACAGTTGAGATAAGAAGCACCAAGACTGGACTAGAGCATCTGAATTTTTATGTGACTGATACCACTTGGTGAATTCAACTGGAACTCTGTTTTTCTTTATTTTATTTTTTAAAAATATTTTGAGTAGATACAACAAAGAATGGGGATAAAATTGAGAATAATCCACATTCTCTTAGCCAATTTTGGAATTTGTGAAATCCATGTGAAGAGAAAAACTAGGTCTCCAGTTTCTCTTTTTTCCTGTCAGTAGAAGGAAAACAATAAGGCAAAGAACACTGGTTTAACAGAGCAAATAAACAACTCAAGCTACATTGATTTAGAATGTTTCTCCAGCTACCTAAGGGAACACACCGAATTCAGCACTCTGGGAGCATTTTTTCCAGTGCAAGCGGCTAGGTAAAGTTTAAGGAGAGCCTTTGTTGCTGTGGCTGAAACTGTGTTTTTCCAATTACAGATGATTTCACCTGCTCATTAAAGTAGCACTTCTATCCCTAGCTGGTTTGGTTCAGTGGATAGAGCGTCAGCCTGCAGACTGAAGGGTCCCAGGTTCGATTCCGGTCAAGGGCATGGAGCTTGGTTGCAGGCACATCCCCAGTAGGTGGTGTGCAGGAGGCAGCTGATCAATGTTTCTCTCTCATCGATGTTTCTAACTCTCTATCCCTCTCCCTTTCTCTCTGTAAAAATATCAATAAAATATATTTAAGAACAGACGGGAAAATGGCGGTGGTACAGGCAGACGTATCCCATGCCTTGTCCCAGAGCAGATAGGGTGAACTGCTGAAACGAGTAGCATCCAGCTCGAATTGGCAGAGGAGATCAAGCTGGGAGACAGTCTGCCACCAGGTAAGACAGAAGACTCCTGAGAGAGGTAAATTCAAGGCTTTGGGAAAGATATTCTGCCAGGCCTGAGCCCTGAGGATCGGAAAGAATCCACATAGCACCGGCGCCGAGCTGCATCCCTTGGGATAGGTGCAGTGGATAGAGGGTCTGTAGAACTGCTGGTTGGCAGTGGATTCTAGATCCGGATCCACAAACAGGAAAGGGCTGGAATGTGCAGGCAGGAGAGGAGTGTGCAGAGGCACAGCCTAGCCCCCCTCACAGTGAATTCTAGATCTGGGTCCACAGTCAGAAAGGATTGAAGTGTGCTGGCAGGAATGGAGCACATAGAAGTGCAGCCTCTCCTGTCTCTGCAGCCTGTGCCTTTCTTCATTGAGCCTAGTGCATAGGACCTTTTGAATGCAGACACTTACCTGTGGCTAGAGTATGGGAGAAAGTGCTGACTTGTGGAATATGGGGAGAGAGGGGGGTCCAGGAGAGGTGGAAGCAAGTTTGGTGTTGACTCATGCTGGAGCCTGGGATCTGGGAGGCCTGAAGAGATAACCCCCCTCTCCAGTATCCAGGCAACTAATACAGCCACACCCAGATTCCACCCTGAACAGTACAAAGGATTAAACAACAATAACAACAAAACAAAACCCTAAACAGTCCCTGAGAGTCCAAAGGGACTGGCCTAAAGAGAGACTTTTGGTCCCAGCAATCGGATCCTGAGAAACACTACAGTACAGAAGACTGAGAACTTAAGCCAGCCAAAGGAACATTTTACTTCTTCATTTTTATTTTATTTTTTTATTACTTTGTTATCTCTCCTTTTTTTCCTTTTTTTCTTTGTTTTCCTATTTGTGTTTGTTGCTTTATTTTCTATTTCTTTTCACTTTATTTTTCCATCACTCTTATTTTATTTTTTTTTCCTATTTTTATATTTTTGAAATCAAATTTTTTGTAAATTTATTTTTTTTCTTTTCTTTCACTCTCTTTCCTCTTATACACCCATCTCCTTTCTACTTCCTCTATACTGAATTGAGATCCTCCTCATATTCTTTTAATTCTTAACCTTATCTTCTATATATAAGCTCAGCATCTACAGATTCTGCCCCCATCCTCTTTGCTGGGGGTTTGTATTTTATTTTATTTTGTTTTGTTTTGTTTTGTTTTGTTTTGTTTGTTTGTTTATCTATTGGTTCTGTGGTGTGTTCATAGATATAGTCTCCTTTTTATTCCTTTCTCTTTTCTCTCTTATCTTTTTCGCTCTCTTTGATATCATTTTTGCTCTCTTTTCTCACCCCTAATCCTCTTTTCTCAGGTGGTCACTTATAATGGGGTTATTATTGTTGTGAGTATATTTGTGCTTTGGTCCCTTTGTGTGGTGTCTTGTTGAGGTGAATTTTATCCTATCTGGCCAGGTGCTAGAGAGTGAATCTCACAACCAGACACCTGGAGAGCAAACTCCATCCACAAATGGGTCAATAATACCCCAGACCCAACTACAGAGGCAGGAAGAAGGCAGCAGTGAGGGAGAGAGCGTAAGTCAGTGAGGGACCAAAAGAGGAGTGTGTGGTCATGTGGAATATGCGTGGGTGTATGTGAGTGAAGCATAGATAGTTCCCGCAGGACGTTTGTAGTCAGGCTAAGTGGGTTTTCTTAACTAGGCAGTCTCTGCTATCATTGTAAACAGTTCTGGGAGGCTGTCTCATCTTCAGAGGCCTAGAATTTTTAAGGGGAGAGCTGCTGTAACTGGGAGCCAGGCCCAACCTCCACCCAGGGTGCCCTCAGATAACACCTGGGACTCTTCAGACACCCCTGCCAGGGGCCTGCTACCTCAGCTGTGATGCCATGGTCAACTAGTCTCCAGCCACCCTGGATGCAGGCTCCTGTGAGTTCTGAAGCATGCTCTCCTCTGACCGAACCAAACACCTTAATCCAGGGCACTGCAATCACGCAAGCAGCAGACACATGAGCAGCCCACCCCTGTCCAAGGAGAAGCAGCTGTGTGAGCTGCCCGCTCCCCAGTCCAAGGAGCAGCATCCACATGAGCAGCCTCCCCATCTGAGGAACAGCAGCCACACAAGGAGCCTACCCATGATTGAGGAGAGGTGGTCCCATACAGTCCTCCCCCACCCAAGGAGCAGTAGCTTCAAAGCCCACACCCTGCTCCTCTCTGAGGAGCAATAGGTGTGTGAGAAACCTGCCCCCATCTGAGGAGCAGCAGCGGTGTGAGCAGCCCATTCCCATATGAGGAACAGCAGTGCTGCAAGCAATCTGCTTTCACTCAAGGAGAAGTTACCTCCTGAGCACCCTGCCCCAGTAGAAGGAGCAGCAGCCACATGAGCAGACCGCCCACAACTGAGGAGTGGCAACCCTGTGCAGTCCACACTGGTCCGAAGAGCAGCAGACACACACAGCCTATACCTGTCTGATGAGCAGTAGCTGGGTGAGTGGCCTACCTTCATCTGAGGAGCAGCAGACACATGTGCAGCAGCCACACAATCAGTCCATCCGCCATCTGAGGAGCAGTAGCTATGCGAGCAGACTGCACCCGTACAAGGAGCAGCAACTGCACGAGCAGCCCAAGGAGCAGCAGCTCAAGGAGCAGCTACAGCTCAAGGAGCAGCAGCTGCCCGGGCAGCTTGCCCCTGTCTGAGGAGCAGCAGCAACATGAACAGACCAACCACATCTGAGGAGCAGAAGCCCTGAGCAGCCCACATTAATCCAAGGAGCAGCAGCCAAACGCAGTATGCCCCTGTCCAAAGAGCAGCAGCTGGGTGAGCATCCCACCTCTATCCAAGAAGCAGAAGCCACATGTACAGCTCACTCTCACCTGAGGCACAGCAGCCATGCAAGCAGCCCGCCCTACATTTGAGAAGCAACCATTGAGCGAGCAGCCCACACCCATACAAAGAACAGTTGCACTATAAGCAACATACCCCTGTCCAAAGAGTGACAGCCTCATGAGCAGCCCACTCCATCTAAGGAAAAGCAGCAGTGTGCAGCCAGCCTTGATCCAAGGAGCAGCAGCCATGTGATCAGCCCACCCTTGTCCAAGGAACAGCAGTTGTGTGAGCACCTTCCCTTACTAGCCAGAGACACCACTGCTGCTAACAGCACCCACCAGAGGAGCCACTGCCAACTGAGGAGCAGCCACCTTGAGGAGCAACTGCAGCCCAAGGAACCACCGCCACTCAAGGAGCAGCCCCTGCACGACTCAACATCTAGATCAGTCAATGAGACCAAAAATGGGTAGAAAAAGAAACCTCCAAAGAAAAGAAAAGGAGGAATCACCAGAAAAGCAACTAAGTGAAACAGATGCATTCAATATGTCAGAAAAATAATTCAGAATAAGGATCCTAGAATGCATAAACCGGATGGAGGAAAAAATCAACAACTTTTGTAAGAATCAAGAAGAAATGGATGAAAAAATCAATAACTTATGCAAGAATCAAGAAGAAATGAAGGATGTTACAGCTGCCATAAAAAACACCATGGAAAGTTTCAACAGTAGACTAGGAGAAACGGAGGACTGAATCAGTGAATTAGAAGACAGGGAAGCAAAACACACCCAAACTGAACTGCAATTGGAGAAAAAAATTAAAAGAACAGGAGGAGAGCCTAAGGGAGCTATGTTACAACATGAAATGAAGCAACATACGAATAATAGGGGTTCCAGAAAAACAGGAAGAGGAACAAGGATTAGAAAACGTATTTGAAGCAATAATCTCAGAAAACTTCCTGAGGAGGGGAAGAAAACAGTCACACAAGCACAGAGAGTCCCAAACAAGATGAACCTGAAAAGACTCACACCAAGACACATCGTAATTATGGTGGCAAATGTTCAGGAGCAAGAGAGAATTTTAAGGGCTGCAAGAGAGAGACAGAAAGTTACATACTAGGGCACTCCCATTAAATTATCAAATGATTTCTCAACAGAAATACATCAGGCCAGAAGAGAATGGATGGAAATTTACTAAGTGATGCAAAGCAAGGGACTAAATCCAAGATTACTCTATCCATCAAGGCTATTATTCAAAATTGAAGGGGAAATAAGAAGTTTCGCAGACAAAAAAAAAGGCTAAGGAAGTTTATCACCACAAAGCCAGCAATGCAAGAAATGCTAAAGGGAATGCTGTAAAAAGAAGAAATAAAAAGGTAAGAAAGAACACAGGCACAAAAATAGAAATGATCTCAAACAAGTACCTTTCAATAATAACTTTAAAAGTAAATGGACTAAATGCTCCAATCAAAATACATCGAGTGGCTGAATGGATAAAAAGACATGACCCATATATATGCTGTCTACAAGAGACCCACCTAAGAACAAGGAACTCACACAGACTGAAAGTGAAGGGATGGAAAAATATCTTTCAGGCAAATGGGAAGAAAAAAAAAGCTGGGGTAGCAATACTTATATCTAACAAAATAGACCTCAAAGCGAAGGCCATAACAAGAGATAAGGAAGGCCACTTCATAGTACTAAAAGGATCAATACAACAAGAGGATATAACCCTGATAAACATATATGCACCCAATGCAGGAGCACCCAAATACATAAAAACAAAACAAAACTCCTGGACGATATCAAGGGAGAGATCAACAACAATACAATCATAGTAGGAGACTTAAACACACCACTGACATCAATGGATATATCCTCTGGACAAAAAATCAGCAAAGAAACAGCAATCCTAAATGACTCACTAGATCAGATGGACATAATTGACATATTCAGAACATTTCACACCAAAGCCACAGAATATACATTCTTCTCAAGTGCACAAGGGACATTTTCAAAAATAGACCACATGTTGGGTCACTAGGAAAGTCTCCCCAAATTGAAGAAGATTGAAATTATACCAAGCATCTTCTCAGATCACAATGGCATAATATTAGAAATAAACTACAACAAAAACAATCCAGAGTACTCAAACACTTGGAAGCTGAATAGCCTACTACTAAATAATGATTGGGTTACCAATGAGATCAAAGAAGAAATTAAAAACACTCTGGAAACTAATGACAATAAAAGCACAACAATCCAAAATCTATGGGTCACAATGAAAGCAGTTCTGAGAGGGAAGTTTATAGCTCTATAAGCCTACCTCAAAAAAGAAGAAAAATGGTAATAAATCATCTAACTCTACAACTCAAAGAATTAGAAAGAGAGCAACAAAAAAAGCCCAGAATGAGCTGAAAGAAGGAGATAATAAAGATCAGAGCAGAAATAAATGACATATAGACAAAAAAAAAAAAGCCCAATACAAAGGATCAATGAAGCCAAGAGCTGGTCCTTTGAAAGGATAAACAAGATTGATGAACCTCTAGCCAGGCTCACCAAGAAGCAAAGAGACAGGACACAAATAAACAAAATCAAAAATGAAAGAGGAGAAATAACAACAGACCCCCACAGAAATTCAAAGAATTGTTAAAAAATACTATGAACAACTCTACTCCAACAAACTAGACAACCTGGAGGAAATGGACATATTCCTAGAAAAATACAACCTTCCAAAACTCAATCAGGAAGATTCAAAAAATCTCAATAGGCCAATAACTATGGAAGAAATTGAAGCAGGCATCAAAAAGCTCCAGCAAATAAAAGCCCAGAGCCAGATGGCTTCACAGGGGAGCTTTACCAAACATTCAAGGAAGAACTAAAACCTACCCTCCTCAGACTATTCCAAAAAATTCAAGAGGAAGGAAGACTTCCCAGCTCATTCTATGAAGCCAGCATCACCCTAATACCAAAGCCAGATAAAGACAACACAATGAAAGAAAATTATAGGCCAATATCCTTCATGAACATAGATGCCAAAATACTCAACAAAATTCTAGCAAATTTGATCCAGCAATACATCAGAAAGATCATACACCAGGACCAAGTAGGATTTATCCCAGGGATGCAAGGATGGTACAATATCCACAAATCAATAAACATGATACATCACATAAACAAATTAAGAGATAAAAATCACATAGTCATATCATTTGATGCAGAAAAAGCATTTTACAAAATCCAACACCCTTTCTTGTTAAAAACTCTCAGCAAGGTGGGAATAGAAGGATCATTCCTCAACATAATAAAAGCCATATATGACAAACCCACAGCCAACATCATACTCAGTGAGCATAAACTAAAATCATTTCCCCTAAGAACAGGAACAAGATAGGGATGCTCCCTTTCACCACTCCTGCTCAACATAGTACTCGAAGTACTAGCCATTGCGATCAGAAAAGAAGAAATAAAAGGCATCCAAATTGGAAAAGAAGAAGCAAAAGTGTCCTTATTTGAAGATGACATGATACTGTACATAGAAAACCTAAAGACTCCATCAAAAAATTATTAGACTTAATAAATGAATTTGGCAATGTTGCAGGACACAAAATTAATGCCAAGAAATCTATGGCATTTCTTTACACTAATAGTGAACTTACAGAAAGAGAGACTAAAAACACAACCCTATTTACCATTGCACCAAAAAATTAAGATACCTAGGAATAAACTTAACTAAGGAGGGAAAAGATTTATATGCAAAAAATTATAGGACACTGAAAAAAGGGATAGAGGAAGATATAAATAGATAGAAAAACATACTGTGTTCGTGGATTGGTAGTATCAATATAAAAATGTTCATACTTCCCAAAGCAATTTATAGATTCAATGCAATCCCAATTAAAATACCAACAGCATATTTCACAGATCTAGAATGAACATTCCAAAAATTCATCTGAAATAAAAAATGACCTCAAATAGCTGCAGCAATCCTGAGAAAGAAGAACAAATAGGTGGGATCGTAATACCAGATATCAAGCTGTATTACAAAGCCACTGTTCTTAAAACAGCTTGGTACTGGCACAAGAACAGACATATAGATCAATGGAATAGAATAGAGAGCTAAGAAATTGACCCAAACCACTAAGCCCAATTAATATTCAATAAAGGAGGCAAAAGCATACAATGGAGTCAAGACAGTATCTTCAATAAATGGTGTTGGGAAAATTGGACAGATACATGCAAAAAGATGAAACTAGACCATCAACTCACACCATACACAAAAATAAACTCAAAATGGATAAATGACTTAAATGTAAAATGGGAAACCATAAAAATACTAGAGGAATACACAGGCAGTGAAATCACAAACATGTGCCTAAGGAATGTCTTCACTGATACTGCTCCTAGGGCAACGGAAATTAAAGAGAAAATAAACAAATAGGACTACATCAAAATAAAAAGATTTTTCACAGCAAAGGAAACCATCAACAAAACAACAAGACAGCCCACTGCATGGGAGAACATATTTGCCAATGATATCACCAATAAGAGTTTAATCTCCAACATTTATAGGGAACTCATACAACTTAACAAAAGGAAGATAAACAATCCAATCAAAAAATGGGCAAAGGACCTAAATAGACACTTTTCAAAAGGGGACATTCAGAAAGCCAAAAGACATATGAACACATGCTCAAAGTCACTAATTATATGAGAGATGCAAATCAAAACAACAATGCGGTACCATCTCACACCTGTCAAAATGGCTATCATCAACAAATCAACAAAGGACAAGTGTTGGAGAGGATGCGAAGAAAAAGGAACCCTCGTGCACTGCTGGTGGGAATGCAGGCTGGTGCAGCCACTGTGGAGAACAGTATGGAGTTTCCTCAAAAAACTAAAAATGGAACTCCCATTTGACCTTGTGATCCCACTTCTGGAAATACATCCCAAGAAACCAGAAACACCAATCAGAAAGGCTGTATGCATCCCTATGTTCATAGTAGCACAATTCACCATAGCTAAGATTTGGAAGAAGCCTAAGTGCCCATCAGCAGATGAATGGATTAGAAAACTGTGGTACATCTACACAATGGAATACTATGGTGCTGTAAAATAGAAGGAATTCTTACCATTTGCAGCAACATGGATGGAACTGTAGAGCATTATGCTAAGTGAAATTAGCCAGTCGATGAAAGAAAAAGACCACATGATCTCACTTATTTATGGTTAATAAAAACCATTATAAACTAATGAACGTCTAATCTAATAAAAGAGTGATATTGAAATTGACCATTTCTATGGGACACCTAAGCCATGCCCACCAGCCAATCAGAGTGCTATATGCAAATTAACCCAGCCAAGATGGAGGCTGGCAGTCACGGAGCTGGATTAAACAGGCAGATTCCATTGCACCAGGAGTAAGCTGTCTGCCAGCCGGCCCACTGGGCCTCTCTGTGCTCCAGGCAACATATTTGCAATATTCTTTCAATTATAGAAGCGTCAGAGCTGAAGCAGACAGGAGGCTGGGCAAGACTACTAAGGCAACATTCTTTCAATTATAGAAGCCACAGGCTGAAGCAGACAGGAGGCTTCATTACCTGCCTAGGCCTTGGTTTAAAGGAACAGTGTATCAATTATAGAAAATAAATAAACCTCAGAAACCTGCTTCCAGCCAGCCTTGCTGAGACATCGGATCAATGGGAGCTGTGGGAAGCCTGAAAGCCTGTCACCCAGGCTGGCCACACCCCAATGGGGTGAGGGATCCTACTGGGGGGCTTGGCCAGCCTGCAAACAGCCATCAGCCCCTCACACAGGCTGGCCAGGTACCTCAGTAGGGGCCCAAAACCTGAAGGGACTTTGGACAGCCTGAAAGCCTGAAAACGGCCTTCATGCCTGCACCCAAGCTGGCCACATCCCAATGGGTGAGGGACCCCATTGCGGGGCTTGGCCAGCCTGAAAACAGCCATCAAACCCCACCCAGGCTAGCCAGGTACCCCAGTTGGGACCCAAAACCAGAAGGGACTGTGGGCAACCTGAAAGCTTGAAAACAGCCTTCTGGCCCATACCCAGGCTGGCCATATCCCAATGGGGTGAGGGATCCCAGTGGGAGGCTTGGCCAGCCTGAAATGAGCCATCAGCACCTCATTCAGGCTGGCCAGGTACCCCAGTAGTGACCCAAAATCTGAAGGGGATGTGGGCAGCCTGAAAATGCCCCTCAGTTCCTCACTCAGGCTGCCTAGGCATCTCAGTAGGGACTAAAAACCTGAAGGGGATGTGGGCAGCCTGAAAACACCCCTTAGCTCCTCACCCAGGCTGCCCCGGCACCCCAGTAGTGATCCAAAACCTGAAGGAGCTGTGGGCAGCCTGAAAACGGCCCTCACCCCATCACCCAGGCTGGCCATACCCCAATGGGGTAAGGGTACACACTGAGGGGCTTTACCAGCCTGCAAACAGCCATCAGCCCCTCACCCAGGCTTACCAGGCACACCAGCAGTTGGATATCCCCAGAGGGGTCCCAAACTGCGACAGTGCACAAGGTCGGGCTGAGGGACCTCAGGAGTGTACAAATTTTTGTGCATTGGGCCCCTAGTAAATAGATAAAGAGGCAGAACAACATTGAACAGACTGTCAAACTACAGCTGGAAGGCTGGGGAGGGTTGGGGCAGGGGGGAGTTAAGAGATCAACTGAAGGACTTGTATGCATGCATATAAGCATAATCAATGGACACAAGAAACTGGGGGAGTAGGGGAGAAGAGGGGGAAGGTCAAGGGAAAAAATGGAGACCTCTTGTAATTCTCTAAGCAATAAAACAAAAACAAAAAAAGAAGATATTTAAAAAGAAAAGTAGGACTTCTATACAAATCTTGGATGCAGCTGAGTTCAATTAAATAAGTATTTATTGATTGCCTATGTTGTGTGAGACTTGGACACTGTGTTCAGTGCTTAGTTCAATTACTTTTGTGTTCTGGACAAAAATAAAACTGTTTCTTCCGAAGATTTTGTAATTCAGATGTTCACACTAATCTTGACTGGATTTCACTTCAATGAGCTTAAATTGATGCCATTTTACTTTGGAGCATTGGGGGTATGAGGTTAATAAATTTGTGCGAACCAGTGACAGAAACAAATGTACTGTTGAAATTTCTGACAGAGAAAATGTGCCCCTTCCTCATTTGCCTTGCAGGCTTCTGTGGAAAGCTTTGCTTGTTAGCACATTGTTTGATTTTACACGAAGATACATTGCACCTCAGTGCTGCAGTAGACTACACCCAAAAATCAATAAAAAACAATCTGAGTGTTAATGTGGCATTATTCTAAAATCCACTTATTTCATGATATACTCAGTAGTGATCTTAGATTTACTGAAACCCCTGTGACATGTTGCATATTAAAATAAGATGATTGAATGGGTAGAGCTGTTAGAAAAACCTAAAAAATAATCACAAGTGTTCAGTTGCATGTGTATTCACTGATTTAAAAAGAATACGTATTAGCTAGGTCTTCACTAAGTATATTCACATAGCTGGATTTGAGATATTAAAATAAAAACAAACATAACTGGTTAACCATGTTCCATGAAAATAACTAATAGCTAGCAATATACTCTTTCAAAGATCAGAACTGTGCAAGTCTGCCCAAATAGAATAACTTTGCAAGATGCCTATTGTCTCATCTATGTCATTGTTCATAATTGCTATGGAAATGTAAAAATGGCTCTTTCCTCCCCTCAACTAGCACATGATAACTTTCATTCAGCCTTTCTCCAGTTTTCTGCAAATGATGCCAGTAAAGCATCCAATGAGACCCTCAGACACTAGTGTATTAGCCATTATCTATTACACTTCTGTACCAAAATAACAAATAATACGCTTGTAGCTGCTGCTACTTCTGACTGCTAGTTTTCCTGCATGGCATATGTCCAGAGAGTCTCAGATGAGAGGTGATTGCACAAAACTGTGATTGTGAGATAACTTAGCAGAACCCATGATGATGTCCTAATTGCCTCCCGCTGGGGGAAACAGGAGTAATTATTTGTCAGCAGAGGGAACACATCTGTAAGAAGGCATCTTTTGCAAACCAAGCAGCCATGTGGAAAGGGAAAGTGAGAAACCTAGTGCCAGGAGATGACAGTGGAGCAGAACAGAGTAGTAGCTACAGGGGTGGGTATGGTGTCAAGGAGGAGCTGGTTGAGGAAGACTGAAGTGTGCTCTGGAAAACAATAAAAGCAATTATATAAAAATGAAATTCCTGTCTGCTAAAGTTACCAGTTTCTTTTGGTAACTTTAATTCATAATGAAGATGCAATACAGTGAAATGCTAGCAGGAATTGGAATACGGAAATGGTAGGAAGTTTGCATGATTGTACATTCTCTAGGAGGTTTTCAAAGCATTATTTCAACAGGAGTCCTTTCAATGTTAAATTTTATATCTAGTAGCTTCCTTTCTTCATTGCTGATCCTAGTGATCTAAGATTAACCAGTGTTTTAAAACCATACTTTTAAAAATCAAGGCAAAGCAATTGATTTTACATGCATTAGGAACATCTTCACATCGTGCAACTGAAGGATACTTATAGCCCTGTTTGCAGTTTCACTAAGCATCCTCCATTTGATCAGAAATAAGCAAGGGTAAGGAAGCTAATTAATGCTGCAAAATGCTAAGTCCTCCCACCTTTTATCCTGGGTCTAAATTATAATTGTAAAAATGCAGTGCCCTCAACAAACAGCTGTGCTCAGGACTCAGCATTTTTGTTTATTTCTTTACTTTCCTGAGAGCATATCAGATTGTATCTACTTTAGTACTTCTAGCACATCTGAACATAGTTCCAAGAATAGACTTTAAAATATGAAATTTTAACAAACTTGCTATCATTAAATGAAATAAATGTCCCCTCCACACCTCACCTCTCACATTACTAATACATCTTGCTATTAAGTATCAGATTAAACACAACTGGATGTGGTTTTTAGTTTAAAGGTTTAGAATAATGTTAAAGAATTTTTACATCTACCTGAGGACCATGAAACTTGGGAAACTGTATGTACATAAAAGTCTATGCACAAAAATGGTCTCTTGTTTCTGCTATTTGGATGGCTTTCAGCCACCAACAGCCACTGTAAATCATCAGAGGTATAAGTAACTATCATGATGGTGTCATGATGGTGTCCATGTGTAGGTGAATTCCCACTACTCATGTAATTATTTTACAATTTAGTTATATTTAGTGGATGCTAGTTGTTTTAAAGCTTTATTTTTGTCAAATATGTCAAAATATAAAATTCTGAACCTGTGAGATCATCTGCTTCAAGCATGCAGATTGATTCTCTGAAACACACACACACACAACAACAACAACAACAACAACAACAACAACAACCATCTCTCTCGTAAATTAAAGATTCCTGTAATCCAGGACCTGATAGATCAGGTGAAGGAAACAACTTTAAAATATTGTAAGAATTTCAACGTCTTTGAAGATTGAATTATGTATGGGAGATAATTATTTGAAGCTGTATGGTTGAAAACTAACATTTTATTCTAATCACCATCAATTGCATGACTAGCAGGAAAATAAAGTACAAATGAGTTACTTGAAAAGAAATGTAAATAAAGTCCTCATGCACAACTCAAGAAAATCCCACATACATTCGTTTCAAGTTGCAGACCAAGCACAGGTACTATTCACAGGCTTCTGCCAGTTTTTCTGGGAAGACCAGTAACTACAGAGGCACAGTGATGCTTCAATCTCAGTCCATATGGACAGATGCCCTATCACATGTATGCACTTCCTTGTCAGGCTCTGTAATTCAGATCTCACAATTTGGTGTGCTCTCAGCCCTTACTTCATGTAGCTAGGAGAAATTCAGATTCTGATCTGTCACCACCTCAGAGGTATCTACATTCTGAGAATTGGCTGCACCCATGCCCTATTCTGGCTTCTGTTTGATTCTAGGTGAGGCATTCAGCTAGTACAATTAAGTTACCTCCATGGGTGAGTCCCATGGCTTTATGCATGTGAATATATTATGGTTATATTTCAACCTTAGTGAGATAAATGAAACATTGCCATTTATTAATCATTGCTAACTAGAGTGTTCAAAACCTCAAAGTAATTGTATGCCAGAGACAGGCTTTGCAAGTGGGTTTAATTTTTAATTAAAAAAGGTTTGGCTATTGATACCCATAACAACTTGGATGAATCTCAAAGGAAGTAGGCCGAGTGAAGGAAGTCCTTCTCAAAATATTCCCTACTGTATGATTCCATTTATATAATGTTATCAGAAAGACAAAACTATAAATATGTAGAAAAGATCACTATTTGTTAGGGAATGGAGTGGGGGATGAATGACAAAATTTATAGAAGAGAGTTTTGGGGGTGGTAGAACTATTCTGCATTCTGACTATGGTAGGGGCTACATGAGTCCATAAGTGTGCTAAAATTTCCTAGGACCATACACCAAAAGAACAAAACAATGAGTGCATGGTAAATGTGATGGAATTTAAGGTCTATAATTTTGTAATAATGTTATATTAATATCAGTTTTCTTATTTTGATCATTCTAATATGACATCATTGAGGGAAGCCCGATGAAGGGTCTACAAAAATTACCTGTATTATTTGCACAGTTTCTATGAAATACTAAAAGTATTTCAAAATAAAAAGTTTTAAAAAGTAGGAAACAATAAATACATTAGAAAGAGACTAATTTTCAGTGATTAAATATTTACAGTCTTATTTTTTAAATGAAGATATGATCAATAAAACTTAATTAAAAGAAGCAACCCCCAGAGACATAGATAACCTATGTATTAGTAATTACAAAGGGTTATCTTCTGACTTTGCCTATACTATCTTGGGTTTGTTGTTAAGATAGAGCCATCACTATTTATACCTTCTAGTAATATGTACTATTATCAGTTCTGCCAGTGATTTAGGCTTTTCCATTACCTTGTGAAATTTCTATGCCTGAATATTGAATTTAAAGATCCAATTGCTTACTAGACACCCACTTGTTAAAGTCAACAAAGTGAACATTTTACCAATTACTATCACTCCTGCACACCATCTCTTACCCTTGCTTCCTACCACCACAATTGTATTTTTCTAATGTTCTTTCCTACCTCAGTTGGTAAGGAACAGACATAAGAAAGTATCCTGTGAGTCATCCTAAACAACTCTTATTCCCAATATCCAATTTAAATTATTTCCAATTTTATCTCTTAGATACATGCTAAAGTCTTTGTCTTTATCTCCATTGCCACTGCCTAATCATCTCCTCAACTGTCCTGTTTCAATGGATAAACTTTGACTAGAATCCTTAATTCTAATCATATATGCTCAAATGCACTGTATCAGGGTAATTTTTGAACATGCAGATCTCATTCTACTCTTCAGAACTCTATTGCCTACTAAAGGAAAGTCCAACTTGCCATGTAACAAGACAAACTCTCAAAAAATCTATTCCTTGCCTACCTTTCTAGTCTAACATCTCAACACTTCCTTTTTGAAATGTACACTTTAGAAACACTAACTACTTATAGATACCTACAGGAGACTTATAGTTCCCTTTCATAAACGGCTTCCTCTGCCCCCAATTTTCTTCTTATCCTCTTCTTCTTATGGAACTTATTTATTTCCCAGACCCTGGCAAGCTTACAACTTTCTGGGAAATCCCACCATAAGAATTAAGTATCCCTTCATTATCTTGTGTGTATTTCTAGATTAATATATATTTATATGCCTACTTCTTCTGCTCATTTTGAATTTTGAACCTAAACCATGATTGTTCAGGCTTGTATTCCTGGTGCTTAGAATATAGTATGTCACAGTAAATGGATGGTTGAATAAATAAATGAATAATAAATAAATACTTACATGTCTCTTTAAAGCTATATATTTAACAATCCTATCTAATAAAAGAGTAATATGCAAATTAGGTGTCACTCTGTCACAAAGATGACCATCCCCATAGCCACAAGATGGCCACCTCCATAGCCAGGAGATGGCGACACCATAGCCACAAGATGGTGGCTCCCTGTCCGGCTCAGCCCCACCACTGAAGTGGTCAGACCTGTTAGCCAGGCAGGTGGTGGGGGAGGTGGGGGCCCGAGGGGCAGAACAGGTCATCAGAGGTAGCTGGGGGTCCTCTACCCAGGCCAGAGGCCTTCACCAGAGGCCTCAAGCATTGGCAAAGGCGGAGATGGTGATCAGAGAGGGCAGGGGCAGAGCTGGTAATCGGAGGGGTAATAGGGTGCCCTTCCCAGGCATAAGGCCTGGGCCAGAGGCCTCAGGCCTGGGAAAGGGCAAGGCCTGAGAATGCAGGAGCCTGGGTTTCACAAAGCCAGTGATCAGAGGGGCAGGGGGAGAGCCTGCGATCACAGAGGATTGGGCACTAGTGGAGCCAGCAAATCAGGGGCCTGGGGGTCCCCTGCCCAGGCCTGCAGCCTTGGCTAGAGGCTGTAGTGGGGCAGGGGTGGAGCCCGTGATCTCAGGGCCTGGGCAGGGCCAGAGCCAGTGATCTGAGGGGCAGGTGCAGAGCCCAGGATCAGAGGGGCCTGGGAGTCCCCTGCCCAGGCCCATAGCCTTAGCCAGAGGCTGCCAGTGGGGCAAGGGCAGAGCCAGCAATGTCAGGGGGAAGGATCATTGCCAGTGATCACAGAGGCCTGGACTCTGTGAAGCCGGCGATCGGAGGTGCTTGAGGGTCCCTTGCCCAGGCCTGCAGCCTTGGCCAGAGGTTACAGGTCTGGGCAGGGTCAGAGCCCGCAATTTCAGGGGTCTGGGGGTCACCCACCCAGGCTTGTATCCTTGACGAGAGGTTACAGTCCTGGGTAGGGGTGGAGCTGGGATTGAAGGGGCAGGGGTGAAGCCAGTGATCACAGTGAACTACAGAGGAAACACCTTTTCTTACCGCTCATTGGCTAAGCTCCCTGTATGCCACTGGAAATATTCTTAGTAACTTGGGTAATAAGAATCCAAAAAGGCAATCTAGGGTTTTTCCACCACACTCCTGAAGAAAAAAATGAAGGTCCACTGATGGAGGGTTAAAAATATCATATCCTGCCCTAGCCAGTTTGGCTCAGTGCTGGAACCTGCTGGCATCAACAGGTATCCTGAAGGTAAGGAGGTCAGGCTGAGAAAAAGACAGACACAAAAAAGATGGGGGTCAGGAGGACTTCATCTCTGCTCAGTCGGCAAAGAGAAGCACTTCTTTATTTGCAATTATAGTCTTTTATACAGCAATTCTAGGCATACAGCCAACTTCTTGAAGTCATTCCCAGTACCTATCTCTCTCAAGGATGAGCTGCCTTTCCCTTGACCTATTCCTCATAAGCCAGAAAACATTTCCCAGAAAATATACTGTACCACAGATTCTTCTAATCCAGATTCTAATCACCACTATGTGCTTGCACGCACGTACAGGGTTCTTTGCAGAGGTGACTGTCCTTGTGTCACCTCTCGGATGACCAGGCCTCCTGCTTGGACAAAGAAAAGACTTGGGCCTAGACGCAATTCTTCTCCCTTGACTCAAGCTGGAATTTTACAGCCCCCTACAGCTCAGTGCATAATGCCTCAGCTTGCTGACTGCAGGCTGTGGGTTCAATTCTGACCAAGGGCATGTACCTAGGTTGCAGGCTCCTCCCTGGTCGGGGTCCAGGTCAGGGCTCATGCAGGAGGCAACCAATCAAAGTGTTCCTCTCATTTTGATGTTTCTCTTTGTTTTTCCAGTCTCTTCCACATTCTCTAAAAATTAATGGAAACATATCCTCAGGTGAGGATAAAAAAAAAAAAAAAAGAAATGTCCTATCCTATGAAAGACATATCTTTAAAATGCCTAAAGAAAGTTGTCATTTTTTTCATGGTGAATGGACTGGAGTTTGTGTTGATGAAAATACCTTGGTGGTTGCGGTGACTGGCAGTGGCTGCAGCAGCAAGGTGATGGGGCTGATGGCTTCCCCTGATTCGCCTGGTTGCCTCTCACAAAGGGAGGTCACAAAGGGAGAGGGAGTGTGCCAAAGCTATCAGTAGGACATCCCCTGAGGGCTCCCAATATGTGAGAGGGGGCAGAGTGGGCTGAGGAATCCTCCCAAGTGCACAAATTTTGTGCACTGGGCCCCTAGTTACATAAATAAAAGCTATACTAGTAGAGTAATATCAAGTGCATTTTAACATAAAGTATTTACTTATCTACCACTTGAATAACTAAACACAAAAATAATAAGCCAGATTACTTTATAGTGTTCAACTGGAGGTGTTGAACTCTACAGTTCTTCTATAGAGAAAAAAAATATGTATATTTTCAGTGTTGTACATAGTGGAAGGACTTTACCCATCAAAAAAACATGAATTACCAGATTTAGATGTTCACTGGGTTGCATCAGTTTTCAAAAATTTACATTTGCTTTTAACCCATCCTACTTGCTTGGGAATAATACACAACGAGCTGATAATTAATCAATTATAAGTTGATACTGTCCATGGGGATTAATCAAGAGCTTTCATTCTCTTTCAGAACCATCAAGCTGCCAGTAATCAGCAGAGGCAAGGGAGCTGAAGAACAAGCCAAGCACACACTTGAAAGAGTCAATAAAGCTGTACACACAGATCACAGTGAAATTCAGAGAAAACTTTCCAAGGTTCAAGGCTAAAAATGCACATGACCTTAGGTTAGATACCAATCTCCTCATTCTGTTTCGGTCAACTAGTACACAACTAGTTCAAATTACTTAACCTTGACTTGCTTCCTTGTAATTTAACTTTTTCCTTTACAGTCAAGAGAAATAGCTAATTAAAATAAAAATTTTCTCTTCATTTGGATATTATAAGTGCTTAATTCTTAAAGCTGACCATTTGATCATCCCTTGCTTCCTTGTTACATACAGAGTAAATATCAGCTTCACAACTAGCATAAACCATTACTTCTCTGATTAAAGTGACCCTATAATCTGACGTTGATTGCCTCCTTTGAGATTTCACTGATAATAATATAAAGACACAAAAGATGCTGTTTTAGCTGCTCTTCTCTTCTAAATAAAACAGTACTTAGAAGCCAATATAAAAACTGATAAAATGTTGTTCTTGTTTTTCCCACTTAAAATTATATGAAAATAAAATATTAATTCTATTACAACTCTTTAATTTTACACATTAAGA
Source organism: Murina feae (assembly GCA_004026665.1). NCBI lineage: Eukaryota > Metazoa > Chordata > Mammalia > Chiroptera > Vespertilionidae > Murina > Murina feae. Next base: position 36,649 of record PVJC01011553.1, read on the forward strand.
AATGTATAAGGAGTCCAGTTTAAAAGTCTATCCCACTGCCATCAAGTTGTTGTTTCCAGACTGTAATTCAGTTCAACCACTTATGTTCATAAAAACTGTCCCCAACTTCATTGGCTGCTGCCCCTTCAGATCTGAGTCCCCATCTGGACCTGCAGTACTCCCACTCAATAGTAAATGTCACCTTGATCTGAAACTGTGAATTGCACAAACTTCTTATCCCTGCTAGAAAAGACTTACATTGTTGGCCTCTCTTATCCTATATACTAGAAACCAACAACCCTGTTGCTATTTATCAGGTGTTCAGGACATCTTCCATATTCTTTATAGGTCTGTTTCTATCCATCTCCACCCTACTCTGGCCCCCGGGAGGTTCACCAGTATGAATTGCATCAGCCAGAAATCTAGTTTCTGCTTGAATTTAGCCAATTGGGAACACCAACAAGAGAGGAAGAAAGGAGTAAAGTTATGATATTCATTTCCACAGTTTCGTTCTCACAGAGTCCACTCATTCAGCCCAAGTTCATAGCACCTATCCAATGTCCTCTCACTAGGTAACAGACACCCACTTTTATATGCTACACTACCACTTGTGGTTTCCTTATATCATTCTTTATAAATGTTCTTTTTTAAATTCATTTTCCTGAAACTGTTCTCTTTCTTGTTTGCACCCATACTAATATATTAAAGGAAGAAAAAGGAAGTAGAATATAAAACACTGGAGAAAAAAAAAATCATGTTTGGTCTGCTCATCACTTTCATCTCTATACTATCTCATTTTCCAAAATTATATTGACTGACAACGCAAACTCTAGGCATAGAAACTTTATTATCTGTACACTATGCTGACCTCTTTATTAAAATATTTATTATGCTGTCCTCAACCTAAGAAATAACTGATGGCATGTGTCTCATGCCACATCTTACATTTGCAGAACACATAAAATGGTTTTACCTGGCTTTTTGTGTGAAAATCTTTATCTCCTAAAGTATTAAAATATGGAAATGATCTTACAAGAAATTTTCAATATATTACTGCCTAATTGAACATAGTCTTATTGAAGATATTGATATTTTTACTATATATATATTTATAATGCTCTAATCAGTTAAAAAAAATGACTAATATCATAGAGTTAGGTTAGTCTACCGTGGAAGGACTTTATCTCTTTCCAACTTCAAAAGTTATATTTCAAATACCTCATACAGTAAGAATAAGCTCAGGGGGAGTGACATCAGAGGAACGATGGCATAAAGGCGCAATTTTTCCTCTCCCCCTAACATCTCGACAAGCTAACCACTTATAATTCAACAAAGTAGTCCCTGCCCATACAGATGCAGGTCTGAGGGACCTGCATATTGAAACAACTAAGGTGAGCTCCTCCTCAGAATAAGGGGAGATGAAAAGAGAGGGAAGCATTAACAAGCCTACAGCACAATGCATCTGTAGTGCAGCTGGGAATTCAGCTGCGAATTCACGGTAGCAGGCACTTCCCTCAGTGGTGGCAGGCACTTTTCTTAGCTGGTTGGGAGGAACAGAGAATAGCAGGGAGGCAGCCTACCAAGTAGTAGCTGGTTAGCTAGTGGCAAGCAGTGACCAGCTAATGGCAAGAGAGGACACTGTCCATTACAGTTCTGTGGTCCTACGCACAAGCAGTGAGAGTGTGTCCAAAACACAGGGAATGCTATGAACAGGGTCTGAGCTACAAAGAAAGTAAATCACAGAACCCTGCCACTGATTAGATTCCCAAAACTCGAATCCCGTTGCCCTTGGAGTTGTCACTAAGAGTGTTTTCTCTGTAAACCAAGAACTGTTGCAATAGAAAAAAACAGCTCTCCTCTAAACCCCAGAAACAGTGTCTGGGCACTGAACCCCAGGAACAGGATCTGGAATGAAGCATTGTAGGTCAGAGGTTACCATTAAGGTGGGAAGGGGGACAATCCTCACTTCCTAGCAACAGAGGCAATGTAGCCCTATGGAAACCACAGAAGCTCAAAACTGTGAGGCCACCGAGGGTAAAAATCTTGTTTGGTATCTACTGGAACAGAGTAGAAAGAGCTCCTCAGAGATAAATGGGACAACTTAGGAGAACAGTGAACACCATGAACAACCACAACAACAATGATGACCAGAAATAAAGTGAAAAAATCCCCAGAAAATAGGCTGGAACACATGGAATTATGTGATATGAATAACAGATTTTAAGATTGCAATTCTGAAAATACTCAACAAGATGCAAGAAAATACAGACAGGCAATTCAGTGCACTCAGAAAACAAATCAATGAACAAAATGAGTATTTCTCCAAAGAAATGGAAATTTTATAAAAGAATCAATCAGAAATCTTTGAAATTAAATATGCAATCAAAGAAATCGAGAGTGAGCTGTTGAGTATAGAAAACAGAACCAACCAGTTAGAGGAAAGAACTAGTGATATCAAAGATAGGAATCAAGAAATGATGCAGAGGGAATAGAGAGACCTGAGAATAAAGAAATATGAAAGAGCTCTATGAGACCTCTTTGATTCCATCAAAAAAAGTAACATCAGAATCATAGGTATAATGGAAGTATGCAATGGAAAGTCTATTAAGAAAATAGTGAGGGAGAGGAAGTGGCTGCCAACAGGAAGTCAGGCTGCAAGATAGTGTATGAGTGAGAGAACAAAAGGAGAGTGTGTGGATGAATGGGGACTGTCTATTTACGAGTGAGAGATAGCTATATTCCAAGGGACTGTTGGGGATGCCAGACCAGGATCCCCTGACCAGATTGCCTCTACTACTGCTGAAATCTCTCCTGAAGCAGCTGGCTCTGCCACAGAGACTGCGCCATCTTGATGGGGAGAGTTATTGAAAGCCTAACCTTACCTTCAACCGGGAAGAATTCGGATACATCCTGGAACCCTACAACCACAACACCCAGGGACCTGCTACAAACCCATGAACACCGGGTCTCAAGTAGCACAAATACACAGATGTGGATGAGCCCTGCACCTTCTCATGGAAAGGTCAGATATCACCTAGAGAAAGGCGAGGTCTGTAATCCAGGCTGGAGGGAGAAACACATGCAGCAGGATCTAAAGTTTCAGAGAAAGTATGTGCCCCACAAAATCTGTGGCCATTGGGGTCAGTGTAGCCCGCAAATGTAGAAGGACTGCTGGCAGAAGGGAATTCTAGAAATCAACCCAGAGCTGGGCTGGGCACAGAAAGGCAGCCTGAAGTTCTACCAGTATACTGGCTGTGCAGTGCCGGGGGAAAAAGATATACAGAGTCGCATGCAGTGCCCGGGAGGAAAAGGTTGCGAGTCTGCGAACTTACTCTGGCTTTTTTTCCCCCCTCTTTAAATCCTTGCTTTTGATTGAAAAGCCCAGTACATAGGATCTCCCAATGAAAAACACTCTCAGAGACTGCAGGGGAAAGTTGTTTTTGTGGAACCTGGGGATCAGAGCAGGGAGAAATAATCAGAAAACCAGCTCTGGGGCAGTCCATTCCCCCAACCAGTATTATGTGTGGCAGGGAAAACAAAATATAATTACTGGGTAGAGAGAACATATACCCCTGGATGTCAATATAAAAACATTGCCATCCAGGGGTTGAATCACAAATTGACTCTTACATAAATACAATTAAAGGCAGGCTGAGAAACAAAGAAATGCCACCTGTTTGAAAACAGGATTGTGGCTTACGACACAGAGAAGTGGTGGAATGCACAGAACTTCAATACTGTCCTGACTACTTGACTGAAACAGTAGTGCCAAACAAAAGAGTAGAGGAAGTAAATGACCTTCACTACTGTACATTTTTATTTTTTATCTTTTACTGAAGAATCTAATTTTTTTCTCACTTGATTTTACCTTTTTTATTATTATATTAGAGGCCCAGTGCATGAAAATTCATGCACTGGCAGGGAGTGGGGAGGTCCCTCAGCCCTGCTGTCCTTCTCTCACAGTCTGGGAGGCCTCAGGGGTGGGAGGCAATCCAATGATCAGGGGAAGGCAACTCCCCACCACATCTCTGTTGCTGCCACTGCTTGCTAGTAGTGCAAACCACAGATGATCTTCGTTACCTGAGCCTCAGGTGGCCTGAGCAGCTGGGCAGCATCTATCCAATGCTTGCCTGCAACTCAGGCAGGCCCTGGGTGGCTGGGGGGTTGAGAGGACTGGAAGATGCTGGAGGCAGGGCTGAGGGGACTGGGCACCACCATCATGTGGTTGTGGTCACTGCCATCTTTGAGGATGTAGCAGTCAATTAGCATATTCCCCCCTTATTGGCTGTGGGCACCACCATCTTTGCAGCCTGTTGCTCAGTCATTTGGTTTTCCCTCACTAACACCCCTGCCGACCTGGTCTCCCCATGCAACCTGTTCGGTCATCTGTTCAGTTGTTTTGGTTGTGATGGTCACTTAGGTTTTTATATATAGAGATTTTTATTTTTAATTAGTATTATTACTTCTACTAGGGGCCTGGTGCACAAAAATTTGTGCCCTCGGGGTGGAGGGAGACCCTCAGCCCGGCCTGTGCCCTCTGACAGTCTGGGACCCCTCAGTGGATGTCCTATGATGGCCCCAGTCTTCCAGGCGCCTTTTGTGTGTGTGTGTGTGTGTGTGTGTGTGTGTGTGTGTCACCACTGGGGACCTGCCCCCAGCCGCATCTAAGGCTCGGAGCAGTCCTCCTGTGTGTGT
>PVJC01011554.1:0-41332 GCA_004026665.1 Murina feae
GCCTGGCAGACTGGGGCCATCATAGGACATCCACTGAGGGGTCCCAGACTGTGAGAGGGCACAGGCCGGGCTGAGGGACTCCCTCCACCCCGAGTGCACAAATTTTTGTGCACCGGGCCCCTAGTCTATAAAATATAGGTCACAGGCATTGGGCCAACCAATTGGGAGTTTCCATATTAGAGTGGAAGAAAGCACCTGACAAGAGCCTCACATTCACCTCAGCCTTCTTCTCCAGGGCATTTCCTACCTGCAGCCAAGGGACTTAGAGTTGAAGACCTGAGTATCAGCCTCAGTGGGAAAGAAGTGATTCAGAGAAATGTGGTGAAAGACACTAAGTAAGTGCAGGTGCATTCAGGAGCCCCATAAGATCTGTGTAAATATTTAGTTCAGGTACAATGTTGCCTTCTGAGCTGTTCATGCACAAGGTGAGATTCTAACAGAGAGTAGCAGCTGGGAGAAGAGCACTAAGCAGAGGGAACATTATAGAAAATATGGATGTAACAGATTAAATTATGGATAATTTCAACAGAAGCTTAACACTTGAAAAAAGATTCCAATAAACTTTCTGTTAAATAATAGTGACCTACGCTAAGAACACCTTGGATATCATTAATAGCAAACTACAGAGGATGGAAGTTTGTAAAACACAATGGCCAAACAATTTAAAATATCTGAACAGAAACATAGAGGGGGGGAAAGAGGACAAGAGAGAGTTGGGACATTGTTCAAAAGTCTAAGTGTACAATTAAAAGACAGAGATAATGGAGAGATGGTAAAAATCATGTATGTTCATCTGGATGGCAGTGTACAGAGATGCTTATATGTATAAAATTTCATTGATTTGTATACTTACAATGTGTTCATTTTAATAAATGCAATTTATAACCAATTCAAATAAATACAATGATACTTAATGCAAATATTTTCATTTTACTTTTAATGGGGCTCAGTTTGAGACAGCAAATGGTAAAGCTTCTCAGATAAATCATTACCATCTAGAAGCTGAAAAGATAAAGAATAAAGTAAATTTTCCAGACTAAGAAGAGCAGATTAGAACTGTGGGGCTGACAGATTTACTATTTACTATGTCCAGTTATCACAAGCAACCTATTGGCTAATGAGCTAGAGCAATTTACAGGATTAATAGAGACTGCATTTGAATGGCAAAATGCTGAGGTTTATTTAGTGGACCAACTCACCAAAATAAAGAATAAGTTTAACTGCAGAAATTAATACTTCACCTGGTTCTGTTATTCTCTTCTTGCCCTCATAAATTCTTAAATTCCCATTGAGAAACACCAGTGTTAGTTATGTTTGAAATGTTCATAGGGTTAAAGCTAAGTTTGTAATGGATAATGAAATGGCAAGCATTCATAAAATGAAGGTAAGGAAAAAATCTGACTTGGAAAGAAGACTAAACCCTACGTAAACATATTATATTTGTACACTTGGTGAAATGTAAAGATCTTAGAATATAGCTTTCTTGAAAGGCAATAGTCTGTACTAATATAAAAATCTGTACAATGCAATAACAAAAGGAAATAAAGCCATGGATAAATTAAGAATCTGAAGAAAGAAAATATAAACAGAGGGTGATTAGAAAAGACCTCATAGAGGTGATAATATTCGATTTGAATATATTGTTCAAGGTAGAGGCTGAAACAAAGTAGAAAAGTGGAAGATTAGTTTGAAGGCCAATGGTAATAAAAAAATCAACAACAGATATTTACAATGAGAGATTTAGTAAAACTGGAAACAGGTTATTGCAAGTATTCATTTGTCCTCAATGCCTCAGAATATGGAACATTAATTTGTGCTTAATATTTTTGTTTTATTCTTTATGTATAAAATTTGAGTGTTCTTTTTGCATTAGATATAAATATTTGTGAGTTTTTATGCAAGTGATTTTATGACTGGGTCTGTCTCAAACCAAAATACTTGATAGGTATATTGACACTTTTTTTCCCAATAGTGTTTAAATTTCCCTTACACCTGAGCAATTTTACAGTTAATTTTATGTGTTTGCTCAGATAGGCAAGAACATATGCATTAATCAGTTGTGGATGTGAATTTTGAGTGGTATTTAGCTGACACTGGAGGCTTTTTTTATGATATTATTTCTAAAGATAATCAGCCAGTTGGCCTCAGATGAATGGCTATTCATTAACTTAATTAGTTCATGTAGGAAGTACAAAAGATGGAAAAGTGGGTGGCCATTGGAAAGTACTTCACATAAAGCAGGGGAAAGCTTTTCACTGGAAAATGAAATATATATTTTTTAATCTTAAATTTATGAAACCAACTATCCCCAGACTAAAATTCTTACCTTGGAGGAGAGGAAGGAAACCAAAACAAACATGAATTTGTTGAATTCTTACTAGTATTTGCCAAGACTTGATCTGGTGGGCTGTAATATGATTCAATATCGTAAAATATTCCATTCATTTCTACGTATCTCTCTGGGAAATAAAAATATCTTTTCCATTTACACACTAGAAAATAAAGAACTTCAATCGGAATACAGCTTCTTAGACTAACAGAAGACGCTGAATGTCAAACTGCCCAGGTGTGAATATTCATCTGGAAGTTTGCAGTCACTTAAAACCAGTAGCTGTTCTGATTTCCACCCAGAAGTTCCCCAGTGTGTCCTAAAGACAAGGACAACTTTCACATTCCCTTTGTCATTTGTCCATCCTGCTGATACTTTAAAAACCCAAGGAGTAAGTGGAAAATCAATAAAACTCAATATATCTTAATATTTTAATAATTCACACAAGTTTAGATATTTCCAACTGATTTGTCTTCCATTTCACTAATTTCCCCACTTTTCTTGCGACTATGTGTGCCTATTATGATATCAAGTTGGTCTATCAAGTCGTCATTTTAAGTTCTCGAACACCCTATTGCCTCATATTTTATGGATTCTGGTTTCTCCTGTAATTATCTATGTTTGCCTCTGTTTATCTGAACACATAAACCATATTTATTTTAATATCCCTTTATCAAACTTCCATATCTGAATCCGCCTTGACTGTATTTATGTTGTTGGCATTTTTCCTGATAGTCATTTGGACCATTTCTTAGCATGCAACATAATTTTAAGTTGCATGTAGGATACTGAGTCTTACATTTGTTGAAGTTCTGGAAGATATTATCTCCTTCCCCCAAAGGTGAATGTTCCTCCTGCTATGCATAAAGAACATAGATAGGTCATTTTTTTCAGCAAAGGTTAGTTTTATGCTTTCTAATGGCTGTCACATTTCAAATTAATCCTTTATTCTTAATCCTTTCTTCATTACATTTTATCTTAATCCATTACTTCTAAGACGTGGCCTTTCCTAGATTTCAACTCAGAAAATAGGGTATTGATCAAGGTCTCCATCCAGTCAAGCTCCCAACTCAGTCTCTGCTTTTTTAGCAGCAGGTAACTGCTAAGATTTGTGCTCAGCCCTTTAACCTCTCAAATGCCTCTTTCTACAAGGTGCCTACCAGTGTAGTCCTGCACGTTTACGCTTTAGGGATCAGTGAAAACCATGAGGGGAATTTGCACACAGAAATGGGGACTCATGTTGCTGAATCCCCTCCTCCCTGTGAGGTTACCTCTCAAATGTCAGACAGTTTGGCAGCCCTGAACTTCAGTGACTTTCTCCATAGCTTGCTAAGACTCCAGCTTTCCGCTGTCAGTCTGCTTCCCTGCACTATCAACAGCTGCCCTTAGGGGAAACAAAACAGAATAAATGTGAAGCTGATTTTCTCTTCCCTCAGGGATTGCAGCCTGTCCCACTCTGCAGGAGGCGGTTGCCTCGTATATTTGCTGTGTGTATTCCATCCTTTCTATAAGCTATTTTAGTCATAGCCGATATTGGAATTTCCGTCTGTAAACTACTCTAATGATGTGCATTTCAATTACTAGAAAAATGATTAAAAACAGAAAGAGAATACAGAAATGATAGCATTGATGAAAAAATATATGAGCTCTGGAGGTGAATGGGGTTCTGTTGGTGGAAACTAAATTGGAAGTTGAAAGATGTATCTTATTCCTGTTTTAATTAAATCATTTGTGGTCTGGTCCTTATGACATTAATATGCTACAATCAGAAGAGCAGTGACTAGGTACTAAAAGAATCATCTTCATTTACTTCTTAATCATCTATTTATATGAGGCAAGCTATTAATCCTCCGTTTTCTAATGGTCAAATATTCATACTTTTGTTTTGAGAATATAATAGTTCACATTAACCTATGCATCACTTTATTGGGTAATGTTACTTATCATGTGGCAAGCTTCTAATTACGGAGGATAGAGAAGATAACAGATAAAGCCCCTGATTTCATAAAGCTGAACAAATTTCACAAAGGATACAGAGCATAAATAATATCAAATGCATAAATAAGATCATTTTGAATTTTAAATAAAATAATTTGGTAGAAAGTGACAGGTCCAGGCAGAGTGGAAGGTAACATTAGACAGAAAGCATCATCTAAGCTTGGTATTTAAACTGAGACAAAAAACCATATAAGAATCAAGACATTTTCAATAATTGTATCCCTAAGAGAGAGAACAGAAATTACAAGGTTTTCAGAAAACATTTTCTGGGGGGGAAAAAAATGGTCAGTAGGGTTACAACATAATAAATTAGGAAGAAAGTGGTAAATAATGATAAAAAAAGAGGCCAGGTTAAAATCTAATAAAATAATACTATAGCTGGAAGGGTCGGGAGGGTTGGGGGGAGTTAATCGATCAACTGAAGGACTTATATGCATGCATATAAGCATAATCAATGGACACAAGACACTGGGGGGTAGGGGAGGACGGGGGAAAGTTAAGGGGGAAAAATGGAAACTCTTTGTAATACTTAAAGTAATAAAACAAAATTAAAAAAAGTAATACAGACAGACAATGTTAAATGTTTTGGTTTTTTAACAAAGTACAATAAAATCCATAGTGAGGTTGTGGAGAAGTGAATGCCGTGTTGTGATTTATGTAAAAAATAAATAAAATCACCCTCACTACTGCTGTGCGGAGAAGTAAATGAAGTGTTGGTAAGAATAAAGTAAGGAGAACCACTAGGAAAATATAATAGCTCCTGTGAGATTTGATGCCGATTTAGATTTGGCTGAAGAGATTAGAGATGGAAAAATACAGATAATTCATGACATATTTTGAAGTTAGAACACACTTTTGTTGTGGAATTGAATACAGGGAATAGGGAGAAAAAGAAATCAAGAGTGATTTTTAGCTTTCATTCATAAAATTATATTTTAATGCCATAAAATCACACTAAAAATGCAGCAATTTAGTAAGACTTCTAAACACTGATAAAAATTACATTGGAAAAATCTTTATGCTTGTGCCACTGAACTGGAAAGATAAGCTAAAGCTATATTTATTTATTATTGATTTCAAAATTATTCACACTAAACTACTCTAATATAAAAATATGTGAGCATTTCCATTTGCATGGTTAGCTGCTATTCAATATAACCAAACAAAATTGATTCAAATTTATAACGTGAAAAGCATAAAGCAATCGTGTAAAATTAACCATCAAATGCGGTTTTCAACAGTCCACCAAGGTCAGATTTCATTGATGATAGTTGAATCTATTGTGAGATCTGTCTTTCATTGAGAAAAAAAAAACACCAAGGAAAAAAAGAGATAAACTACTTATAATGTCATGTTATAAATTGTGAATTTAAACAATTTGAATAATTAAAGATTAGTAATTTCCTGGTTTCAGGTATTTGGGAAATTTTGAGAACTTTAAGTCTTGAAAAATTCAGAACCATTTAAATAAACTTGATCTATTTGAAACTATTCTTTAATGGCAAAAAACTAAATTAAGAGGTTAAAAAGCATGTTAATAATAATTTCATTATTCCCTCTGAGTTTCTCACTAATTTCTTTTCCTCCCTAGTTTTTATATTCCCCTTTGATTCTAAACTATCTTTTTCTTTCTGGTTCTCTTATACTCTTTTATTCTAAATTAAGACTAGGATGTCACAAGTTCTCCTAAGTAATTTGGATATAGAATGTTGGAACTATGTTCTGAATAATTTTTTGATATAGAACTCATAGTCATAGGACAAAGAGATGCCAAGAAATGCTAACTTCCAGGCTGAGAGCCAGGTAGATGAGAGGCTAACAGCAAACTTTCAGTTGAAGTTCCCTAGAATTCTAGAAATCATGGCTAAAATCCAGGGGGCAGGATACCAGTGACAGTCTTTGGGAGATTCCAGTGCTGGCCACATTAGCAAATCAATGACTCAGAAACAGGAACAAACATAGTGACTCAGTTTCTACAACTATAGCATGGAGAAAGCATTTTGGGATATAGAATAAAGGCAGGTTATAATAATTAGCAAAAAAATATCAAGGTCCAGTAGAGATAAAAGGCAATTATGTGCTAAAGAGTTATCTGAGATGTGCTTCATTAGCCCTTTGGAGTAGGCTAGTCCCTGGACAAGCTTATGACTTGCAGGTGAAAATTAAACTATCCCAGTTATGAAGCAAGAAAATATTCTAGATAGACTCTTTTATGTTATATTTCAAAAAGCAAAAGAACTTCAGAAGTACTGTCAAAGAACACATGTAATAAATTGTAAATGTTTAAATTGGCAACAAAACTAGGTTAAATGTTTATTAAATCATAAAGGAATTTTTCACTGCTTGCAACCAAGTGTTAAACATTTTTGTTTCAGTACTATGCCTGGTTAGAAATTTTTTTATTTTTTTTTAAATATATTTTTATTGATTTCAGAGAGTAAGAAAGAGGGAGAGATAGAAACATCAATGATGAGAGAGAATCATTGATTATCTGCCTCCTGCACGCCCCCTACTGGGGATTGAGTCTGCAACCCTGGCACATGGTCTAACAGGGAATGAAATCATGACCTGCTGGTTATAGGTCTAAGCTCAACCACTGAGCCTTGCCAGTGGGCAGTCAACATTCTTTATGACAAGTTTTTCACTGTAACATGAAAATACATGATATACTATTTAGCACACAAATATGATGCACTTAATAATAAATTCAATAAATACTTATGAATTTAATATAAATTATAAATATAAATTATGAATACATAAGCAATTAAAAAGGAAATAATAAGTGAATAGATGTACCATGTTCAAGACTGAGAGAATAATAGATACTAATTTCCACCAGAATGGTGTCTGTATTTATTAATAAAACTTCAATCATTACTTCAGGTGGTTTTGCAGATGGACACTGACAAGGAGATTCTAAAATTCTCTTTTAATAAGAATAAGATAGCAGTACTAATTCTAACAGATATTAAGACTTGTTATAAAATCTATTAATTAGCACAGAGAGGTTGTAAACAAAATATTAAGACAAAATAAAGAACCCCAAAGTAGACCAAGTTGATATAGGAACACATTATTTATACAGATCAATGGGTAAAGGATAAATTTCTCTATGGATATTGCTGAAACAACTAGACATCTGTAGAAAAAGTGACCTACCTTATATAATACATAATTAATTCTAAACTAAATAAACATATAATACATGAAGAGAAACTTGTAGGGGATAATGGAAAATATGTTTATGCATTCAGGTTATAGTTATATTTTAAAAGACACACATGCACTAATAATAAAAGAAAATTTTGATAATTTGACATTAAGAATTACTGACATTAATTATTTATTAAATGAAACCTTATAATTATAGAAACAAGTCATAAATTAGAGACGATATCTGATTTAAAATGCTTAATAAAGAACTGGTTTATATGTTATATAAGCACTCCAGCATCGCACAACAAAATATTAAAATAAATTTATCTTTATTAAAAATAATACATAGCATTTTAAATAGATGAACTATAGCTGCATATGACAACATGGATGAATCTTACACAAAATACTTAGTAAAAAGAGCAGGTCATGAAAGAATTCACAAAGTGTATTTTTAATTGTCTAAAGTTTAAAAAGGTCACAATGAACTATATTGTTTAAAGTTGAATCAATGGGTTCTAAAACTCTAAAATAAAGCAATAACATAATTATCACAAAAATGGGAATACTGACTAATGCAGAGACAGAAAAAAATACTGAGTTGAGGGTTATAGGAAGGATTCTAGGATATTCTCAATATAGTTGAGATTTTTCTTTGTTCTTTTCATGTGTTTGAACTTAAAATGTACTTTAATGAGTTTATGAATATCATTATTTAGATTAAAATGATGAATTAAAATAATCTTTCTTTATTATTCCATCATTCTTCTATTTTAAATAAATACTTCACAATAGATTCCAGGAAATTAGAATAAATGAGTTTTTGCATGTTCTTGTTGCAAGGGCACATATTAACAATTACCTAAGATATATTTTAATATAGTATAAGGAATGTTAAACATATATACATATTAAATGCTATGGAATGATAGCTTAGGTTATTGTTTTATTCAACATCTTTTGCCTTATGATAGAAGATGTATAATATTTCCTTTCACTATTGTAATTTGTCTTGGCCATGGTTTGTTTTGGCCAAAGGACTATGGAAAGGGGTTTATAGTATATTAGTCGAAGTCAAAGTCATTTGAAGTATTATGTCTTTTTTGAGTAACTACTTTGTGGTACTGTGATCTGCCACAAGAAAAGTATCTCCAGTTTCTGCTGATTGAAGGAGAATATGAGTGCTGAAGCAGAACTAAACCAGATCATAGTATGGACCTCAGGCAAGCCCAATCTAATCTAATAAAAGAGTAATCTAATCTAATAAGAGTGATCTTAATCCAATCAAAGAGGAATATGCAAATTAATCCTCAGTCCATTACACCCACAAGCCACACCCACAAGCCACACCGACCAACCAATCAGGAGCAAATATGCAAATTAACTAAGATAGGGGCAGCCAGGAAGCTGGAGTTGCCCCAGGCAATGGAGGAAGCCAGGGCCCTACAAAGTTTCAATTATAGAAGATAAACAAACCCCAGATATCTATGGGGCTGGAACCTTGGGTTGCCAAAGGCAACCCAGGCTTCCAGCATGGGGGTGGGGGTCGGGGCTAAAGGGTAAGGGGATGGGGGGTACCAAGGAACCAAGGCAACAAAGTTTCAATTATAGAAGTTAAATGAATCCAAGATACCTGCTTCCAGCCAGGCCCTCCAGCAGGGACCTGAACCCTGAAGGGGCTGTGGGCAGCCTGAAAATGGCCCTCAGCCCCTCAACCAGGCTGGACACACCCCCATGGGGTGAGGGTCCCCACTGGGGGGCTTAGCAAGCATGCAAACAGCCATCAGCCCCTCACCCAGGCTGGCCAAGCACGCCAGCAGGCGGACATCCCCCAAGCGGTCCCAGACTGTGAGAGGCCACAGGCCGGGTTGAGGGCCCCCCCCCCAAGTGCACAAATTTTTGTGCACCGGGCCTCTAGTAGTCTAATAAAAGAGTAATATGCAAATTGACACTCACTCCCTTATATCTAAGCTACACCCACCAGCCAAGCCACACCCACCAGCCAAGCCACACCCACCAGCCAAGCCACACCCACCAGCCAATCGGAGTGACTATATGCAAATTAACCCAGCCAAGATGGCAGCCAGCAGCCACAGAGTTGGAACAAGCAAGAGGCTTGCCCCTACAATGCAGGAAGCTAAGATTCCTGTCTGCCTAGGCCAGCTGTGCCTCTGCTCAATGCAACAAAGTTTAAATTGTAGAAGATAAATAAACCCCAGAGACCTGCTTCCAGCCTTGGGCTCAAGGAAGCGCTGAAAGCCTGGGTTCTCCGGGGCAACCCAACCTGGGTTCCGGTTAAAGCAACAAACTTTCAACTTTAGAAGTTAAATAAATTCCAGCCAGCCTCATTGCAAACAGCCATCAGCCACTTATCCAGGCTGGCCAGGTACCCCAGCAGGGACCCTGTGCCTTAAGGGGATGTGGCCAGCCTGCAAACAGCCATCAGCCACTCACCCAGGCTGGCCAGGTATCCCAGCAGAATCCCCCCTGCCTGAAAGGGCTATGGCCAGCCTGTAAACAGCCATCAGCCACTCACCCAGGCTGGCCAGGCAGCCCTGCAGGGATCCCCTCTGGGAAGAAAATGTGGCCAGCCTGAAAATGGTTCTCAGCCCCTTACCCAGGCTGGCCAGGTACCCCAGGGGTGACACCACCTTGAAGGGGCTGTGGTCAGTCTGAAAACAGCCATCAGCTACTCACCCAGACTGGCCAGGCACCCCAGAGGGACACCCACCCTGATCTGGGACACCCTTCAAGGCAAACCAGCCAGCCCCCACCCATGAACCAGGCCTCTATCCTATATATTAAAAGGGTAATATGCAAATTGACCCTAACAGCAGAATGACTGGGAATGACTGGTCACTATGACACACACTGACCAACAGGGGGCAGATGCTTAATGCAGGAGCTGCTCCCTGGTGGTCAGTGCACTCCCATAGGGGGAGCTCTGCTCAGCCACAAGCAAGGCTGCCAGCTGCCAGCACAGCAGTGGTGACGGGAGCCTCTCCTGCCTTCTCAACAGAGCTAAGGATGTCTGACTGCAGCTTAGACCTGATTCCCACTGGCAAGTGGACATCCCCCGAGGGTCCTCAGGCTGCCAGAGGGATGTCTGGCTGCCAGCTTAGGCCCGGTCCCCCAGGGAGCAGGCCTAAGCCAGCATGTGGACATCTCCCAAGGGGTCCTAGAGGGCACAAGTTAGGCTGAGGGACCCCCCCCCCCCACCTTGAGTGCACACATTTTTGTGCACTGGGCCTCTGGTGTGACTCTCTAGTAGATTCAGAAATGAGAAATCTTCTTCTATTGTTAGAAGTCACAGTGTGGGTGATTTGTTTCTGCATTATTGCAGAAATAGCTGACTAAGAAATAATGAAACAACATAATGGAAAAGATGAGTTCTGCCATTAGTGGAGAGTGTTAAGAAGATATGATAGAGAAGATGGCATTTCACCTGGACCTTGAAAGATGAATTGACTGTGGACTGAACTACCTAGCTCCTTACCTTTATCAATTCAATCAGTATAATGAAGTGTGAAAATTTGTTGATTGGTATCTTAAATCACATTAATTAGTATCTTAAATTATATTGATAGCAAGTATGGAAGAAGGCTTTGGGGAAAGCACTTCCAAAATAATTATCATTGTGATGGGTTATGCAATAAAGTTTATTGTATGTTTTTTAAAAATAAAAATGTCATTTCATAAAATAGTTATTTCAAATAATGTAGTAGTTCCCTAAATTAGTTTGCAATTTCTGTTGCTACTCTCTGGAACACTATGATCTTATTTACTTTTATGCCAGGTTTTCTGGATATTGGACACTCCTTCCCCCAGGTTATATCCCTCTATAATACATTCCCAAAGAGCTATTTACTTTTCTTTTATATCAGTAATCATAAATTTAATAACAAAATCATTTTTATAAATATTTGTTTTTCTCTCCTCTCTAATGGGTTCTAAATAGAGATAGAGACTAAATATTTTTAATTCCTATTGTAGAATACATGGAATATAAATGGCATTCAATAAATATTTATTTAAGAACTAGAGGCCTGGTGCACAAAATTCCTGCACTCGGGGTGGGGGGTCCTTCAGCCCAGCCTGCTCCCTCTCACAGTCTGGGAGCCCTTGGGTGATGTCTGACTGACAGCTTAGGTCTGCTCCCTGTGGGAGCATCAGTCAGACAACCTTAGCACTGCCACAAAGGCAGGAGAGGTTCCTGTCACTGTTGCTGTGCTCGCCAGACATGAGCCCGGCTTCTGGCTGCGCAGCGCTTCCCCTGTGGGAGCACACTGACCACCAAGGGGCAGCTCCTGTGTTTAGTGTCTGCCCCCTGGTGGTCAGTGCGCATCATAGAGACCAGTCATTCTGCTGTCTAGTTGATTTACATATTCACCTTTTATTATATAGCATTCTTATTAATAAATGAAAAAACACAGGATTTGATGTCACATGAATCTGGTTTTGAAAACATATTTTTTATTAAATTTGGTTCTTAAGTAAGTTATCCATATTTCAATATTGTCAATTTGCCATATGCAAATTGGCTGTAGTGAGAACTGAAAAAAATAGATGTAAACATGTCACATAAATGGTAGTCCTCATTATTATTTAAATGCTTTATAGTAGATGTTGAAATTTAGGAAAGAAGAAAGGTGCATATACAGTTTTTTACAAACTCAATGTACTATAAAAGCTCACAGGAAATAAAGCTCATCCCCTGCAGAAATAAGGACATTTTAGTGAGCAATATATCTTTCCTGGGTCTTCTGCTACATAAGTAATTGGTTTCTGCATGATGATAGCAAGTGCAGATCCAACAGCAGATTTCTGTAATTGGCCTATGTATTGTCTGTATTATCTAAACATCACCTTTCTGTAGTTAATTGTTTTGCTTATTTGAAGTACCAACAAAGAACATGGGATGTAAATAGAATAGTTTTTAAAACACCTTTTTTCCCCCAAATACTTAAATTTACCTTAAGAAATAGATTTTGCATTTTAGTTTTGCAATTAAAGTTTATTCTGAGAATTAGGCATTTGGCTGCATCTACCCATTTATTTTCTGTAAAGTGAGTTTTCCTAGATTTTCACCTCTGCCCTCTTATAATTGCCCTTCATTATAAAGTGATTTTCTTATTGTCTTCAAGCTACCGGCAATTTAGGAAGCAGTAAAAAGAAAGATGGAATTTATTTGTTAAATTGTTTGCTTGAATTATGTAGCAGGGCCTCGCTGTGCTTTAATTTAAACTAATAGCATTTCTTCTAATGCTATTACACAAATAAAACACGAATATTTTAGCCTGTATCTGCCCCCCCCACATGTTTTCTAAATATGAGACTATATATTTAAAGTGAAAAAAGAGAATTTTACATGTTTCCTTTATCTAAATAATATTATGCATATTGTAAATAATAACTATTCTCCCCCAATAGTTTGTGCTACTTTATATGAAAGAAATTTCTAAATTATAACTCTGTTTTTCTTGTTCATGGAGAATACAACTATTGGTTTTGTTTCTCTGGAGAACATCAATTAATATAATCCAGAATATATAAAAAGTTAACACAACTAAAAAATGAACAAACACAAAAATCCAGTAGAAAAAAAAAAACACTTTACAAAAGAAGAAATATGAGTGGCCAGTAAGTAGAACAAACAATTATCAACATCATTTTCAAGGAGGGAAAATGCACCTTAAAACTATAATGAAGCACCAATAAATACTCTTTAAAAAGTCTACGATTAAAAATCTTGAAAATGCTAAGTATGTGGGAGGATTTGGATAACTAAAGCTCTCACACTCTGCTTGTGAAACTGTAAAACAATACATTCACTTTTAAAATAATCTAACAGTTTCTCATAAGGTTAAACTTAAAATCACTGTAAGACCCTAAGAAATTCTACTTCTAGATGTTTAGCTCATAAAAAAACACACATGTCTGTACAAAGTATTATATGTGAATGCTCAATATATATATATATATTATTAGTGTGTGTGTATATATATATATATATACACACACTCTAATGAAAGAGTAATATGCAAATTAACCATCACTCCAAGATACCTAAGCCATGCCCACCAGCTGAGCCACACCCCCAGCCAATCAGAGTGGCTGTATGCAAAGTAACCCAGCCAAGATGGAGGCCGGCAGCCAGGGAGCTAGAGCAAACAGGTTTGCATTGCAACTGCCTGCCTAGGCTGGCTGGGCCTCTGCTCACAGCAACAATGTTTCAATTATAGAAGCGATGGAGTTGAAGCAAACAGGAGGTTTCATTACCTGCCTAGGCCTTCACTCAAGGTAACAAAGTTTCAATTATAGAAGATAAATAAATCCCAGAAAACTGATTCCAGCCAGCCTCCCTGGGACCTTGGGTCAATGGGAGCTGTGAGCAGCCTGAAAATGGCCCTTAGTCCCTCACCCAGGCTGGCCACACCCCCATGGGGTGAGGGTCCCCACTGGGGGGCTTGGCCAGTCTGCAAACAGCCATCAGCCTCTCACCCAGGCTAGCCAGGCATGCCAGCAGGTGGACATCCCCTGAGGGGTCCCAGACTGCAAGAGGGCACAGGCTGGGCTGATGGACCCCTCCAAGTGCACAAATTTTTGTGCACCAGGCCCCTAGTGTGTGTGTGTGTATAATCAGATTATTTATATTCTTATTTTTTAATCTGCTTGAAAGAAATATAAATCTTGACATAGTTTACATCAACTTATCTTAATTTTTAAATGGTTGCCTTATATATTTCACTGAAGATGATTTTAGGTATGTTAGTTATAACTGTTTTAAGTATATTTTATTGATTTTTTACAGAGAGGAAGAGAGAGGGATAGAGAGTTAGAAAAATTGATGAGAGAGAAACATCAATCAGCTGCCTCCTGCACACTCCCCACTGGATATGTGACTACAACCAAGGTACATGCCCTTGACCAGAATCGAAGCTGGGACCCTTGAGTTTGCAGGCCGACGCTCTATCCACTGAGTGAAACCGGTCAGGACATACCTGTTTTAACTTATAAATAAAATATGCTTTTATCATTAAAATTATTCTTCTTTGCCTTAAAAAAAAAGACAAGTTATATGAATTGTTAAAAAAATATATATAAAGAACTTTTATAACTCAAAAATAAGGTAAAATTTTTTTAAATGAGCAAAATAAATATTCAAATAGAGAAGATATATAAACAGGTAAAATTATAAAAACAGTTCAATACCATTAATTATTAAGGAACTAAAAATGCATATTAAAATCACAGTCTTTACACAATACACACACTAGGCTGGCTATAATTCTTAAAAATATTTTAATCACAGTGTGACCAATTTTGCTTACATACTTCTAGACCTATTATAATTGTTTTTATTATAAGACTGATGGTTACCTTTGCCCTTATAAAAAGCAAGATTTTTCTCCAGATCCATAGGGGCTAATGCCTCTGAAGCATAGCATATTCCTTAAGCAGGGATTTTTTTTTTCTTTCCCATGCTACAAACGAATCTTATACATAAGGTCAACATTTTTATATAGCAAAAGGAACATTTTCTATGTATATTACTACTTCATAATAATGTATGCTATTCAGGACATTAAAAATATGTTCTATACATACTAGCTTTGATAAAAGAGACCAAATAAGTAAAAAAAATCAATTCATATGCTGGACATTTAAAATGCTGAATTTAAGGCTTCATGTTTGAAAGAATAGAAAAAGCAATATCGATTCATCCCGTAACGGGGGAAGATTTTACATATATAGCAGGAGGAGTTGGAATATGGAGATGAAGCAAGAGACTATATCTCTGAGAAAATGTCTCCCTATTGCCAGCTATCCTATAATGATTACACTAACTTGCAGAAGAAAGAATGAAACTCCTAAATAGTTTGGTGTGGTAGGCTGATTAAGTTCCTCTCCAAATATGTCCCTACTAGAGGTTCGGTGCACGAAATTTGTGCACCAGTGGGGTCCCTTGGCCTGGCCTGTGGGATTGAGCCAAAACTGTCTCTCTTGTATCCCCCGAGGGTCCTGAATTGCGAGAGGGCGCAGGCCATGCCGAGGTACCCCACCAGTGCATGATCGGGCCAGGGAGGGATGCAGGAGGTTGGCTAGCCAGGGAGGGACCACCAGAGGGCTCCATGGCATGCCTGGCCTATCTTGTTCAGTCACGATCGGCTGGACCCCAGCAGCAAGCTAACCTTCCAGTCGGAGCATCTGCTCTGTGATGGTCAGTGCATGTCATAGAGACTGGTCAACCGGTTGACTGTCTGCCCCCTGGTGGTCAGTGTACAGCATAGTAACGATTGAGCAGCCTTGGCATATCATTAGCATATTACACTTTGATTGGTTGAACAGCCATCCAGCCAACCAGCCACTTAGCATTTTATTATATAGGATCTTAATCCCTGGAGCCTACACGTGTTATCTTTCATTGTATAAAGGACTTTGCAGTTGTGATTAAGGACCTTTAGATAGGGGTATTATCCTGGATTATCTAAAAAAGCCAAAAGTAATCATAAGGATCCTCATAAGGGTAGGGAGAGGAAACAGGAGGATCAGTCAATGGAAGTTGTGACAGTGGATAAAAGAGGTTGGAGTGATTTTAGGAATGGCCATGAGCCAAGGAATGAAGATGATCCATAGAAGCTGAGAAAGGTAATACAATGGATTCTCCTGTGAGCATCCAGAAAGAACACAGTCCTCTTAACATCTTGGTTTTAGATTTCTGACCTCCAGAACTATAAGAAAATAAATGTGTATTGCTTTAAGCCACTAAATGTGTCATAATTTCTTACATCAGCATTAGGAGCTAATTCATTTGGCTGTACCAATTCTAAGTAGAACCTGTTGAGTTCTTGGAAATTCCACTCTTGGTTTCTTTTGCTACCTGCTGTGTGGATGCTAATAATAGAAATGAATGTTAATTATAGACCAGGACATTGCCTTTCTTAGCAGTTTCATTCCTATTGGTCTGACTAATACATTTTTGGATTGTTAATTTAAGTTTGAATTTAGAGAAAACAGGTCATTAGTTTTCTCTTAAATATCAGTTTTCTCTCAAACATAAAGAAATAAACATGTTAAAAATATTTAAAACAAAATAAGCTTTCCTAACAAGTGAAAATTTCATCTCTCTCTCATCAGTAGATCAGTGTAACCTAGTGCATTTTGGTAAATAAGACACTTAGAATTTAATTTCCAATTAAAAGGAGAATCCCCATGAATACCGTGAATGTCTTGCTAAGATTAAAATCTTTAATGACTCTTTGTATTTACTCCTTATTGTGTTATGGAATGCATAAGATTGTTTGGTACAGTAAAGTGGCAATTTCTAGACCAACACAAGTAAAACAGCTCTCAGTAACAAATAATCCTGCTTGATTTAAACCAGAAGCCAATCAATATGCATTAATTACTATAAGTAATTAATAACTATCTTTAATTTATTTTAGCTTTTATAAAGTCTATGTAAGAAAGTATATGAAATATTCATTCATTTGTGAATATCCCAATACTTTGTTAAAATTCCTGTCAGTAAAACAATTATATGATATCCAATCATCAGAAACTTAGATTATCAGTATTATTTATATTTTAAGCTTTAATTTGCACCTCTTAAACAATAATGCTATTTGATATTGATAAAATTATTGATTTATCCCCCCATGCAAACCAAGTCTATTAAAAAAAAAGACAGTGATATCGACACTAATAAAAGAGAAATATGCAAGTTGGTGTCACTCCACTATGCTCACCAGCCAATTAGGATGAGTATGCAAATTAACCCAACAAAGATGGCGATTAATTTGCACACACAGGCACAGAGCTAAGACTGAAGATGACTGACGATGGTGGTGGCCATGGAGCTGGAGCGAGCAGGAGGTTTGGGTTGCTCCCAGCAATGGAGAAGCCAAGCTTCCCGCTGGCCCTGGTGGCTCAAGGAGTAGCTGGGGGCTGGGTCGCTAGGGGCGACCCAGGATTCCAGCCTATCCTGCATTCCACTCAAGGAGTGGCTGGGGGCCCTGGCCTCTGCCCAAGGAAGAGCTGGGGGGGAAAAAAGGAGGGGCTGGAAGCTTGGGTCGCTGAGGGGCATTTGAAGGAGGTGTGGCCAGCCTGAAAATGGCCCTCAGCCCCTTACCCAGGCTGGCCAGACATCCCTGTGGGACTTCCACCCTGGAGGGGGTGTGGTCAGCTTGAAAACAGCCTTCAGCCCCTCACCCAGGCTAGCCACACCCATAGGATGAGGGTCCCCCCTGGGAGGCTTGGCTAGCCTGCAAACAGCCATCGGCCCCTCAGTCAGGCTGGCCAGGCACCCAGTGGGGACCCCCACCCTGAAAGGGCTGTGGCCAGCCTGAAAATGGCCCTCAGTCTCTTACCCAGGCTGGCCACACCTCCATGGAGTAAGAATCTCCACTGAGGGGGTGTGACCAGACTGAAAACAGCCATCAGCCCCTCACCCAGGCTGGCCAGGCACCCCAGCAGGAACCCCTACCCTGAAAGGGGTGTGGCCAGCCTGAAAACAGCCCTCAGCCCCTCACCCAGGCTGGCCATGCCCCCCCAGTGGGGACCCTCCCCCCATGGGGGCGTGGTTGGCCTACAAACCACCACAGGCCCCTCACCCAGGCCACCCCATACCCCAAGTGAACCCTCACCCTGATCCAGGACACCCTTCAGGGCAAACCAGCTGGCCCTCACCCATGCACCAGGCCTGTCTCCTATTTAATAAAAGGGTAATATGCAAATTGACCCTAACAGTAGAACAACTGGGAATGACTGGTCACTATGACATATTCTGACCATGAGGGGGCAGACGATCAATGCAGGAGCTGCCCCCTGGTGGTCAGTGCACTCCCACAGGGGGAGCTCTGCTCAGCCACAAGCCAGGCTGCCAGCTGTCAGCACAGCAGTGGTGGCAGGAGACTTTCCCACCTCCTCAGCAGCGCTAAGGATGTCTGATTGCAACTTAGGCCTGCTCTCCACTGGCAAGTGGACATCCCCTGCGAGGTCCCAGACTGTGATAGAGCACAGGCTGGGCCAGGCTGAGGGACCCCACACGTACACAAATTTTTGTGCACTGGGCCTCTACCCTATATAATAAAAGCCTGATATGCTAAGTGTCCAACTGTTTGTTGGACTTGTCGACAAGTCACTATGATGCGCACTGACCACCAGGGGGCAGACTCTCTGGCCAATAGGTTAGCTTGCTGCTGGGATCTGGCTGACCAGGGTTGGGGCGAGATGGGCCAGACATACCCTGAAGCCCTCCCGCGGTTCCTCCCCAGCCTTGATCATGCACCAGTGGGGTCCCTCAGCCTGGCTTGTGCCCTTTCACAATCCAGGACCCTTAAGGGGATGTTGGAGAGACAGTTTTGGCTCGATCCCCACAGGCCAGGCCAAAGGACCTCATGGGTGTACAATTCTGTGCACCAGGCCTCTAGTACTATAATAAAAACCTAAATTCTAACTTCAGATTTAAATTTCTCTTACATGTGTTCTCTTCCCTGTGGCTTTCTATTTGGAAGCCACAATTACTTTATTATTGCTAACAGCAGGAAGCCTTATAAAGTTCAATTTTGTGAAAGCGGGAAATTCTCTTTGATCATCCTCCAGGATCCTAGGACTCTTTCATAAAACTTGGTTTTACTATTTTTATTTTGACTCAGTTTTACTATTTTTCTTTTGACTCAATTTTACACATTAAACTACATATTAAATACACCACCAAAGCTGGTTATTTATGTAACTCTTGATAGGATCTTTTAGGAAATGCATACTTTTCATAGCAGTGTACATGGTTCCATGGCAAACTGCAGGTGATGAATATATAATTGCTGTGCTTGCATTTTTCAATCTATACGTTAGATCGTCCTTAAAATGGCACACAATCTGTATTCAGATTTATAAATACTAATGGTGCTTGTTGCTACTACCCTTATCATAAAATGTAAATAATCAGTTTTAACATGAGTCGAAATATTGCATATGAATGGTAGATTTTTTTTTCTTTGAGCTCATGCATTATCTCTCTGTGTGATAGTATTGTGTGAAAACTTGGGTAGTCAACAGTACTGTTATTTAAGGTATTTTGTAAATGTGATTAATATCCACAGTGACTAAGAAAAGATTATCCTCAATAATTTGAGTGGGCTTCATTCAATCAGTTGAAATCCTGGGGAGCAAAACCTGAGGTGTCTCAGAGAAGAAATCCTGCCTAAGCTTTTCAGATTATAGGCTTACCCTACAATCTTAAAGTTAAGACTGAAATATCAACCCTCTCTGGGTTTTAAGTTTTCCAATCTTACAATTGCATGATTTTGGACTTCCCATGACTTCCAATACCATGAGCCATTTCCTTAAAAAAAAATCTTTCTTCTCTCACCCATCTTCTCTCTCAAGTGCATGACATTCATGCACTTGAGGAAGAGGAGGGTGAGGGGGGTGTCTCTCAGCCTAGCCTCTACTCTTTAGCAGCCTGGGAGCCCATAGGGAGCAGGCCTAAGCCAGCAGTTGGACATCCTCAGTGCTGCATGGAGGCTGGAGAGGCTCCTGCCACTGTAGCTGTGCTCGCCAGCCATCAGCCTGGCTTGTGGCAGAGTGGCACTCCCCCTGTGGGAGCGTACTAACCACCAGGGGACAGTTCCTGAATTGAGTGTCCCCTGGTGGTCAGTGCGCATCATAGTGACTGATTGTTCCATCGTTCAATCGATTTGCATATTACCCTTTTATTATATAGGATAACCTGTGTGTGTGTGTGTGTGCATATATATATATATATATATATATATATATATATATAATCTTTTATATGAATTATATTTATAATGTAAAATGCAGTATACCAATATTATACATATATTAGAGGCCCAATGCATGAAAATTTGTGCAAGAGTAGGCCTTTCTTCCCACCGCTGCTGGCACTGGCTTCCTTCCTGCATCTAGGACCTGGGCTTCCCTCCTCCGGCTGCCTGCAGGCACCTGGGACCCGAGCTGGCTTCCCTCCTCGGGCTGCCCACAGGCACCCAGGACTCAGGCTAGCTTCCTTTCCAGCTCTGGCTTCGTCAGGAAGGATGTCTGGAATGACATCCAGAAGGATGTCTGGTCTAATTAGTATATTACTCTTTTATTATTATAGATACTATAGATACATTTTACATGTATTTCTTTGGAGAATGGCACCTACTCTGGCAGCCACTAATCTGTTATTCACTTCTATAGTTTCATAATTTTATCATTTCAAGACTGTCATATGAATAAAATCACACAATATATAACCTTTGCAGATTTTGGGCTCTTTTCACTCAGCATAATTCTCTGGATACTCATCCAGTTTCTTGTGTCTATCAAAACTCTGTTTTGTTTTTTTATTGCTGAGTAGTATTCCATGGTATAAACATATCACAATTTATTAATTTACCTATTTAAAGACTTCAGTCTCTATGCTTCAGCTTAGGCCTAATTTATATTTTTCTTTCTTTTTTTCCATCTCAAGGCCTTTGTATATTTTGACTACTATTAATTTCTCTAGGAATGTGGGGCTAATTTCTTCTCATCTTCAAATCTCAATTCAATTATTATTTATTCAGTAGGGTCTTCCCTGACTATCCTATCTAAAGGAATTTTTATTCCTCTTACTTTGTTTTAATGTTTACTTTTAAAACCCTTGCCCCTATGTTACATTAACTTACCCATAGCTTTATGGTCTCTCCTCACCTGTAAAATGTGAATATAAGAGGAAGGCCCTTCTCTACTTAAGTTCCATATATCTATTCATGTAAACTTATTCTGGCACAATATATTCTGTGAAAAAAATGAATAGATGAAATTAATGTAATATAAATAAATGGATAAAATTAATGTATTATAAACTAGAGGCCTAGTGCATGAAATTCATGTGTTAGGGGGATTGTCCCTCAGCCCAGCCTGTGTCCTCCCACAATCCAGGACCCCTAAGGGATGTAGCAGTGAGCCAAGTGGCAGGCAGCCAGGGAAGAGTCAGAACTGGGGCCAGGCACCATGCAGCTCATGCTCATCCTGGTCCTCTGTGCCTGCTGCCGTGGCTTAATAGTACTGCCACTGAGTTGTGCTTGCCAGCCTTGAGCTTGGCTTCTGGCTGAGCAGTGCTCCCCCTGTGAGAGAGCACTGACCACTAGAGGACAGCTCCTGTGTTGAGCATCTTCCCCCTGGTGGTCAGTGTGCATCATAGCGACTGGTCAACTGGTCGTTCTGGTCATTCTGCTGCAATGGTTGCTTAGGCTTTTATATATATATATATATATATATATATATATATATATATATATATATATATATATGAAATTATGAGGTGCCTTGTATATCCTATTAAGGAGTCTATGTAATCCAATGGCAAGTGACAAAAATAAATAATGTTAAAATATCAAATTATTTTGTAGGTGATTATTTTAGCAGTGTGGAACATGCAATAGAAAGAGAGAGTATAAGCTCAGGGAAGTATAAGAGATGTTGCTAACACATATTTTGCACAGTATGTGATACATGGTTAGTTTTCTATAAATGTTAGTTATTTTTATTAATATTTTCAGGAGCATAATAGAGTTTTCTCTGGAGAAGTAGTAACATTTATAGTAGTTAATTATCTGTCTTTAATTAAATTGCCTTTAAGGGCATTTCCTAAATTGATGTGTCTTAGGACACTGAAGCTTTGGGACAATAATTGAGTTTAAATTAATTTTTTAAAAACCCCTGTGGTTAAATAAATTTCTAAAATGTTTTGAACAAAGATAAGCTGATTTCTTAAAACTGGACCACTACGTGTACTTTATATGCTAATCTTTAATGTAAATTTTCATAAAGTGGTATTTTATAGTGAGTTCTTAAATTCATGTGGCCATTAACTCTTCCTCTACCCCTGACTAGTTACAAGATTACCATTTTGAGGGATACCAGAAGCTTTGTAAATACTGCTTTAGAATTGTGTTTGCATTCAGCCAGCACCATAAATCTTGGTTTCATCTTTCAACTGAACAGAGACAACATATATTTTATGAGTTTTGTGCTGGTACATATGGTTTGAACATTTTTAAATATGGGTATGCACAGTTAATCCAGAGAATAGCAATATGACCAGGTTGTTCTTGGAATAATTGAAAATTATTGCACCTCACTAAACCCCAAACATTTCTCTATTCAAATTTGAGCTCACTGTCTTTTTCTAAATAACTTCTGCTATTGTATTCCCAGGTCCAGTTCCTGGCATCATCCAGAAATTTCAAAGCAGAAACTCAGCATTATTTTCCACTTATACTTTTATCTGATTTCTACATTTACAAAGCCTTACCAAAGCGCTCTGGTGTTCAGAGTTAATATGTGAGGATCTAAGGGGTGCATGAACTTTTCATTACATAAAGAGACATTTTTGTTATGAAATATTTTCTTATATCCAATTAATAACATAGTTTACATGGTTCTAAATGATCCTGCCTCATAAATATATAAATTTCAGTTTTATTTAATAACTAGAGGCCTGATGCATGAAATGCGTGCATAGGTAGGGTACTTAGGCTTGGCCAGAGATCAGGGCCGATTTGTGGAGCAACTGGCAGGGCAATCAGGGGGCTCCCACTGGCACCCGCCTTGGCCGGCCGGCCTGGTAGCGCCCTCTCTCCAGCCCCATTCACTGGCCGACCCTGGTCTCCAATTGCCCCACCACCACTTTTGGTCACTTTTCTTTGCAGGGCAACTGGTGGGGAGATCAGGGGCTCCTGCTTGCACCCACCTTAGCTGGCCTGGGGCCTGAGGACTGGAGGCAGCTTGTGCATTGAGGGTTTGTCTCCTGGTGGTCAGTGTGTGTCATAGTGACCAGTCGTTCCATCAGTCCTTCCACCGATCGTTCCACCAGTCTTTCTGCTGTTCGGTTTATTTGCATATTAGGTTTTCATTATATAGGATGTCCCTGCTCAGACTATGTGCACCCTTATAAAAGCATTCTGTACACAGGGTTCTTCTAACGAATAACGTTAGTGTTTTTGCCTGAAGGTCTGTGAAATCACCATGTTTGCACCATATTTAGCCTGATAATATTCTTCTATTTTTAGATGTCCCGGGTGACAGAAGAAAAATAGATCACAGGCATACCTTTAAACAATTCCTTCCTAAAGACACCTCCACCAGAGCACCCACCAGGATCCCCCAAGTAAACACGGAAAGTTTTGGGACAGGCCTCAGGCTCTCAGAAATCACCAGCAGCACCCTGCTCAAGTGCTCCAGGAGCAGCTGGAAGGTGGAGGTCGCGGCAGGCAGCAGGCCCTCAGTGGCTGGTCGGGATCACAGCTCTGCCACTGACTGCCAGTTTCCAGTGGGCACAAATAACCACTCAGCCCTGTGGAGAGTTCTGTTGCTAAGGTAACCAGGTACCTAGCAACCAGCTTGTTCAGTTGGGCTGGGGGAGCGGAAGACAGTAGACTTAGAAAACAGCGCTTAACTTGGCTCTGAAATAGGGTGTGATTGCATTTCTACAGGCCCTGGGGCAGGAGAAGAGCGCTGATCACAGCCTGGAGATCATTCACTGACTCACCTGGCTCCACAGCAGACCCAGGGGGTCAAAGCAGGGTCAGGCCATGTCCCTTTCTGTGCACAAGAGCCAGTCAGAAGTGCGCTGGTCCCTGAGTGAGGCCCATTCTCACATAACATTTCCTTCTGTTGCAGGGATGACCCCTGCTGCCCACAAAGGTCCCAGGACTGTCCCTTCTCTGGGGCTCCCTTTCTCCTTGTGTGTGGTCACTGTGGACAGGCAGGGGCCCAGGACACAAGTGACTATAAACTAAGGGACCTGGATTTCAGCCCTAACATCTCAGAAAAATAACATTTAGAACTGGGAGAGTCTTACAATCATGGAGTCTGTGGAGCCAGCATGTCCTGTTCACGTTTTCTTGAAGGGAGTGACTCTGCACCTGGGTGACCTTGTGACCTACGCTCCTTCCCTAGTGCGCCCTCCTGTCATCAATCCACACCTCCCTAGGTGGCCCTGGGAAGCCTCCCCAGTCCACAGAATCATCTCCACAAGTGGCCTCTGGGAAGGGCGTGCCCTTCCTGTGACTCAATTTGCCAGCTTTTACATCATGAAATAACATCTCATTTTCCTAGTATCTCTGTGGCAGACCCAGGTCCAGCCTTTTAGTCTACCTTTGGGGACTCTGCCATTTTAACTCTTAATCACTTATGTAATTCATTTTATTGGTATTCAGTATGTGTTAAAGAGACACCACATTACTTGTGTATACACTCCCCGCACACACACACATACACACACACACACGCACACTAAAAGAACTATAAGAAATGTAATCCTCAAAATTATTCACTGCCTTTTAAAATAAGCCCAGTATGAGGACTGTAACCAATATCTTGGAGAAAAAAAGCCTAAATAATACAGTTGTAACACAAACTAGGTACTACTTTCTCTTTGATTCTCTGATAACATCAACTTAAAATGTTATAAAATAAAATTGTCTGTTTTGATCTGAAGCTGGTTTATATAATTTCAACATCAATATCCTTCAGGCCTGGTGCTCCCAGTCATGGCTTTCATTAGAATAACACAGTAAAAGTTGGGCAGAAAATTAAGCAGCCGTGCAATGTAATATATACCTTAAAAACTGGCTTCCATAGTTGTTACACGTTACATGAGAGGAGGTGACGATTCATTAAATGATTGCGGAAATTAGATAAAGAGAACATTAAAGAATACATCTGGTAAATATATTCTTTCTTGGTTTTATTGCTTAGTTTACTCTCCTCAAAAAGATAATGTAGAACATTTTGTTACTTTACACAAGCAGTTTTAAGGATTAGAAGAGAAAATTAACTCAAGATTCTTTATGGAGCTGGTAAATTCTTAATCAAATAAAATTATAAAGGGATATGAGAATGTTTGTCAGATGTTATGCTTTTTATTATTAATTTATGATTTCCCACATGTACTGAGATAGAAAACAGTGGTATTTGCTCAAAATTAAAATAATATATGATGCTTGGCATTTTCACAATACTTTCATCGCTATTTCTCAAAAATCCCTTTTATAAACATTACACACACACACACACACACACACACACACTAGAGGCCTGATGCACAAAAATTTGTGCACTCAGTGGTGGTCCCTCAGCCCGGCCTGTGCCCTCTCACAGTCTGGGACCCCTTGGGGGATGTCCACCTGCTGGCGTGCCTGGCCAGCCTGGGTGAAGGTCTGATGGCCGTTTTAGGCTGCCCACAGCCCCTTTAGGGTTCGGGTCCCTACTGGGGTTCCTGGCCAGCCTGGGTGAGGGGCAGAGGGCCGTTTCAGGCTGCCCACAGCCCCTTCAGGGTTCGGGTCCCTACTGGGATGCCTGACTGGAAGCAGGTATCTGGGGTTTGTTTATCTTCTATAATTGAAACTTTGTAGCAGGGCCCTGGCTTCTACATTGCCCAGGACAACTCCAGCTCTGTGGCTCCCGCCATCTTAGTTGAGTTAATTTGCATACTTGCCCCTGATTGGTTGATGGGTGTGGCTTGTGGGTATAAAGGAGTGGGGTTAATTTGAATATTACTCTTTTATTAGATTATATATATATATATATATATATATATAGAGAGAGAGAGAGAGAGAGAGAGAGAGAATATAGATGAGTCATTTTTAAGTGATTATATTTTAAAAATCTGAGAAAAAAGCAACGGTGAAAGTCCTCCATTCTCTAAGAGTGATATGACAGGATCAGAAGTTCTGACAACTAAAATACATATTAAATTGCTAAGAAGTATCTATCTTCATCTACATTTTTATTATTATTGATTATTTTATTAGAAACCAACCAATCATTTTAGACTTTTCTACTGAAAAAAAAAATTAGTTTATATAAATATTTCTCAAACAACTTCAATAATTGTACTTTCTAATTCTTCAATACATACATAAATCATTCTATAGTTGGAATTAGTATGGGCCCATATTAACATTTCTTAGCGATGGTTTTTATTGTATATCACTACATATAAGCCAACCCGTAAACTTTGTGAGTTCTGTGGGGTAACTGGGCCCAGCTATGTCATTCTTGCTTGGGTTTTTTTCATTAATTTGCAATTTGATGCCAGGTAGAGAAATACTCATCTGAGATTATACAGGACTAGATGTTCATGATGTTAAACCCACATGGTGATGTTAGTTGAGGGCTGTGAGCTCAACTGTCAGTGTTGACCAGATTATACCCTCAATTTGAGCTTCTTACATATTTATCAGTAGATTATAAATACTTTGCCTATATTATTTGCCTGGTTGAAAGATTGTGAACTCAATGACTTTCCTCCAAGGATGTCAACAAGATTGACTTAGAAATCTGTCATACAGGAGCTATGAAGCTTTTGTCAAATGAATTCATTATTATGAATAATTTATTACTATAAAAATTTCACACCAAAGCAAAGAGTTCACATTTTCTCATTTTAATATGTTGCCTTAGAATAAGTTGAGATTGGAGACACGTGAATTAGTTTATCCTAGATGATACAGCCATAGCTAATCCAGCTCCACCCAGAAAAGCAACCAGGGAATCCATGAACAAGGAGATAGAGATTTCAGTCAAGAAGTTTCAGAGTGACTTGTTGAGAAGCAAATGCCAGCTGCTACTTTGGAAAGAGATGCACTGGACAAAACATATGCACACATAATAGCTTTAATTTGATATCTAAAAGTTTAATTTTAATGGATGTTTATTTTATGCTAATTTTTATCAATTTATTTTATTTAATATTGTTATATTTGTTTTCACTGCAGCTTGGTGGAGAGTCCATATATCATTGTTGAAAATTTACTTGACCTAATATGTTAATAAATAACATTTCCAGTTTTTCCTTTAAAAGTACATTCATATTTTTCTCCCCATTTGTATTAGTCGCTAACCAAGTAAAAATAAAAGTCTAACACTAAGAAAAACAAAGAAAATATTTATATTCAAAGCTCTGATAGTCATTATCTAGAATTAAGCAAAGTAGTTTCATGTAATTCAAGCACTGGCTTAATGGGAAGGAGAAATACAGAGGAAAACATTAATATAGTAATATAGAGAGAAATATATAACAACATGGGTAGACTAAACATTAAAAGAGCTCTTTTTCACTCAGTGAAATACATATATTTTAACTGTACTATCTACTGTAAATCTTATAAAATAACTAATTCATAGAGGAGACGGAGTGCACCTTATTTGAATGGATTGTTATGATATATTCAACATGTCCAATGTCATTTTATGCTAAGTGATAAATTATAGCATAAAACTATAGCAACTAATACTATATATGATAAGAATGACATTGAAATAAATTAGTAAAGGGAAAGCTTTGTAAATTTCATGACATAGAAAGGGAAAGTAGGTATGAATAATACACATTCAGATATTAATTTTATTAAAATGTAAAATATGAGGCATAAAAATATTACTTCTTAGGTAATATATAAAATAGTATTAGATTCATGCCTTTAATGTAGAAAACTATACCAGAAGAATGACATGAATTAAAATAGACGTTTTGTTGTACATATTTGCTGGAAAATGTAAGAATGTAAAAATAGAATTATAGTAGAAAGCATATGGGTATGGAAAAAGTAAGAAAGTAACAAAATCTATACTATCCAAAAGGTTGGGTAGGTAAATTTGGTTATATAATTGCAATGTTGATTGGGTAATTACAATAATGTATTTTTGATGTGTCATCCTAGATAATAAAAACTGTAATATGCAAATTGACCGAACGGTGGAACGACAGGTAGCTATGATGTGCACTGACCACCAGGGGGCAGACACTCATAGCAGGAGCTGCCCCCTGGTGGCCAGTGTGCTCCCACAGGTGGGAGCTCTGCTCAGCCAGAAGCCAGACTCACGGCTGGCGAGTGCAGTGTCGGTGGTGGGAGTCTCTCCCACCTCTGCTGTAGGCGGTGGTAAGGCGAGAGGGGTCCCAGACTGCAAGAGCCCTGGACTGCAAGAGGCATGTCTGACTGCCTGCTTAGGCCTGATCCCCAGCAGACAGACATGCCCCAAGTGGTCCCAGATTGTGAGAGGGTGCAGGCCGGGCTGAGGGATGCCCCCCCCCCCACAAGAGTGCACAAATTTCATGCATCGTGCCTCTAGTGGTAAAATAAATGGATACTTGCTTGTTTTAAAATAAATGTCTCCTTTTTTACTTTGTTGGTTTTGCTCTGCTGACATCAAAAGTATATAGCATAACAATGTAGGATTGATCTTGGCAAGGAAGAGATTGATTATAATAGGAAAAGATAGACCATAACTTGAATGGAACCTATAAGATCTGAGGTTGTGTTTGATTCCTAAATACAATTCCCATTATTACATATGGGTCTAGGCATTAGATAATGATGTTGACAAAATATGTTCTTAAAAATTATTAGGCAAATGCACATAACAAATGAACAAAAACCTCATGCATATTGATGTTCATTTGTGTATTTCTTATCATAACCGGGGACTGGGGTCTTCTCCAATTCCTTTTATTTTCAACATTCAAGGTAAATTTCCCACTTTCCTTAGTTCTATATTATGTTCAAAGTTACTCTTAAATGTTCCTTAATTTTCAGGATTTTCAGATTATATTGAAGCATCTACATGATAAAATTATGTACATAACAGACAGTTTAGGTTTTTGAATAAGTAATGTTACAGCAGCTAAATGATTTATCAACTAAAAAGCTAATGCAATAAATAGAGGGGAAATCAGTAGCTCATCATTTGTAAACCAATTGCATGAGCCTGAAATGAATAGAATTATTTGACCAGTTATTAAAAAATTAAAGGATGGCTATTTCTATGAAAGATTATTTGCTTAACCAGGTATGTCTTATAGTCTGAGTTTTAACTGATATTTTTGGTGGCACTCTTATACTCCCTTGAGTAAAGAAATATAATAATCTATGAAAGGACTATATATATATATATAGAAATGTCTCATGTATTATATAAATATATTAAGGTATATGTTTGTGTTGAAGCACTCTTTATGATAAAATATTCCAATGACAAAAGGATAATTTAAAAATTCAGCATTACAATTTTCTTGAATCAATAATAAACGACCTTCTTGACTTTATCAAATCTTAAAGGGAAGTATTAGAAACTTTAAGAACAAAATATCTTACAGATGTTTCCATATTTCCTTATCTTTAAATTTATAATAAGCTACATGGAGTTAGTTTTTTTTTTTCTATATTTAGTATTTGCCTCTTCAGTTTTCCTAGGCAATAGACTATAGTCATAGCATATTTAACATTAAAGATGTTAACTAATCTAGAATTTTATTAAAGTTTCATAGCATATAATAACTTTTACATTTGCTAATGCATAGAATGTAGTTATCCTGCTTAGAAATTGACAAAATAATTTGTCACACAGTGATTGAGCCAAGCAAATTATTTTGTTAGTCTGCTGCATTTCCAGTAACTTTGGGAAGCCATAAAAAATGTTAGTTTTCATGAGAAATTACCTTCAAAAGAAAACAATTACTTGTTTAGATGATGAAGCTGGTATTAAATAAGGAGGTCCAGTGCAAGTGAATCTTTGTCCACAAACTCAAGGGTGAATATATCCAATTTACTAATTGCCTTGACATCGATTGTGAAGAATAAATGACCTCTACAGAGAAAAAAAAAATAAGGAATTACGAAACTATCACACTCAGTATTCCTGGTATTGCATAAATACTTCATGAAGTAAGAATAACATTTAAATAAGAATTGAGTTAAAGTTAAGCACAAGTATGTTTAAACTATGGAGAATTAAACTTCTCAGGAGATTCATTGTTTTTAATAGAATCCTCCTTTGAACTAGCATAACAGATGGTAGGAGAGCTAATATGGCCAATAATCTAAACTTCGAAAAGAGCAAATATTTGTTTAAATATATTTTTAAATAGTCATTCATTTATAATTGCATGTTAACTGGAGAGGAAACTGTCCAAGCTACTATAAAGTAGTGTCTCCACACTGAAAAAGGCTATAAACAATAGATTTTAGTATAAAATACCTTCATAAACCTATAAACCCTGGGAGAAAAAAGAAATGTGTCAAGTTTAAGAAAAAGAATAATCATCTGATTCAATGTGAGGTTGAGTGTCAGGATGATTGATTAAGATACGCTTACCCTGTTATTATGAATCATATATGTGAGGACCAAAGTAGAACTTATTTTGATAATTTTCCAGGCCAATTAAAAAAATTGCATTTCTGACGCAACACGTTGAAATTGATTTTGTATGTTCTGAAAAGTAGAGAAATGTTTCTTCATGGGCATCAGTTAAGGCTCTATTCATCACAGATAACTTACTAAGCTACCTACTAAAGCTGCAATTAATATTGAATATAAAGTAAATGTTAGTTATTTCTATTAATCCCATGAAGTCAGTTCAACTGAAAGAAAAAACAGAAGCTACTTTGAATTTAAATAGCAAGTGCTTGGCAAAAATTTAACAAAGTGGCTGAAAGTTATATGAAAGATCTAACTTATAAGTACAGTATATGACATAAAATTAGAAGATTTATTTTTTTAAATGTCCACAGAAACCTTACTGAAATTGAGAGGGGGTATTGAATATTTATATACATGTAGTTAAAAAAATAAATGTAGTATTACTGAATTTTATTGGATTTATACAATGTGCTAGACACTATAGATGTTTCATATGAAGTGTCTTAATAAATCACATACATATGTTTAAAATTAGGCATTAATTGTCAAAATATTTTCAAAAATATTGTTAGGTATAAGTTGGAAAACAGTATGTTTTATTAATTTTTCATGTTTATACTGTTTGATTTGCCAGAAACACCTGCAGTACATATGTATGTACAATATGTAACTTACAATATTTAGGATTTATAAAGCAACTCTTAAATTACATGAAAAAAAATTGTATTTGCTGCCAAAATACGCCCTTAAACTTTTCCTGCTCCTTTAGTCTTCTTGTTTGTTTGTTTGTTTTTCTTCTTAAGAATCTCAGGTCTTGAGAGATCATGAGAATATCATCTCATTAATCTGTGAAACTTTTTGGTGGCCTTCCAGACAAATGTTTTAGTGTTCATTTCACAGATGGAGAAACTTGGATAGAGAAAAGGTTAATTTGTTTGCGTAAGTTGACACATCATGTCAATTGCTTTGTTCTTAAAAGAACTTCAGGTTCTTGCCTTGTTGACTATTATGTCATTTCCACAACACTGAGAGACAAAGTCACTCAGAACAGAATAAAATAACCTTATAATTCATTACTTGGCTTCAATCACACTTTAGGCCTGTGGCTACTTTCCCCAACATCTTCGATTGCTGATTCTATTTGTCTTTTATCCCACTGTCTTTAAAAACACACAACAGAAGGAATACCTGAATGAAAAGATAAGAAAATACTGCCTTAGTTATTGTCTTAGCATAATCACTTTCTTGGGAGAGTCTGAAAGAGGAGGTCAGTGATTCGAAAAAATTATCTCTCTTAAGAAATGTAACAAAATTGAATAGGATTAATACTATTCTACCTGGAAACAAGATGAAGTGGATGATAATGGTTAAATAAAGTAGTTTTGCCTTTACTAGTATGCAGCCCAACTGACCATTCAGAGATCCATATAAACAAACAAAATATTATTTTTATATACTTAAACTTCTTTACAAATGGAGTAAAAATTTAAAATGTCAAAAAATACTGTTCATCTGTGACAAAGCACAGTAAAGGTAACTTTCAATGCTGTCAAATATGACCAAT
Organism: Murina feae; assembly: GCA_004026665.1. Classification (NCBI taxonomy): domain Eukaryota; kingdom Metazoa; phylum Chordata; class Mammalia; order Chiroptera; family Vespertilionidae; genus Murina; species Murina feae. Next base: position 32,250 of record PVJC01011554.1, read on the forward strand.
GCAAGCATATGAAAATATGTATTTTCATCTAGAAATAATCTAAGATCAGATTTATAAAACTTGTCATAAACTCAAATATCAATCCTGAATCTGACATCCTTTAAAAAGCTCTTATTTTTAAAGTAGTTAATTTTTCTACTTTGCAATAATATTTATTCATGTTACATTAAAAGAAATCATGTTGCATAAACTTCTTCTGGGAATATAACTGGGAATTCAGGCTACATGTCAATTAAGAGACCACAAGTAAATTACTTATTTATATTTAACTAGGGGACCAATGCACAAAAATTTGTGCACTCGAGTGGGGGGGGTCCCTCAGCCTGGCCTTTGCCCTCTCACAGTCGGGGACCCCTCGGGGGATGTCCACCTGCTGGCATGCCTGGCCAGCCTGGGTGAGGAGCTGATGGCTGTTTGCAGGCTGGCCAAGCCCCCAGTGGGACCCTCATCCCATGGGGGTGTGGCCAGCCTGGGAAAGGGGCTGAGGGCTGTTTTCAGGCTGCCCACAGTCCCTTCAGGGTTCGGGTCCCTACTGGGGTGCCTGGCCAGTTTGGGTAAGGGGTTGAGGGCTGTTTGCAGGCTGGCCACAGCTCCCATTGACCCAAAGTCCCAGCGTGGCTGGCTGGAAGCAGGTTTCTGGGGTTTATTTATCTTCTATAATGGAAACTTTATTGCCTTGAGCAGAAGCCACAGCCTGCCTAGGCAGGCAACAATGCCTCCTGTTTGCTTCAGCTCTGTGGTTTCTATAATTAAAACTTTGTTGCCTTGAGCAGAGGCCACAGCCAGCCTAGGGAGGCAGCAGTTTCCTCGGTCACTGGCCTCCTGTTTGCTTTAGCTCTGTGGCTGCCAGCCGCCATCTTGGCTAGGTTAATTTGCATATTGTCACTCTGATTGGCTGGTGGGTGTGGCTTGGCTGGTAGGTGTGGCTTAGGTGTAATGGAGTGAGGATTAATTTGCATATTACTCTATTATTAAATTAAATTCTTATTTTCCATGTCTCCTATGTGCAATAGAATTGGGGACTGTATGGAAATCTGGCTCTAAGATATCATCTTACTATCTTTAGCACAACTTCAGTGTTGGAGTGGAGAAGAGTATGGTATCAAGGCTCAAGCAGTGTATAGAGTCATGAATTTAAGGTCAGGGGAAGAAGAAACAGCCAGAAGTCACTATGAAAGGCTATGCAACAATTTTTTCATTACCATCTAAGGCCCTCTAGACCCTACACATTTTTACTTGTTCTTTGCCATCACCATAAAAAATATATGTCTGAACAGAAGAAGTGATGTATAGGTAGAACATGGAGAATTTTGAGAGCAGTGAAAATACTGTGTATCATTCCACAACAATGTTATTATATATTTGCTCAAATTCATAGAATGTACCATCTAAGAGTAAAGTATAATATAAACTATGGACTTTAGATGGTTATAATGTGTCAATATAGGTCCCTTGATTTTAAGCAATGTACCAATCTAGTGAGGGACATAATGGGAGACCTTATGCATGTATGGTGGCAGGGGAACATATGGGAAATATCTGTACCTTACCCTCAATTTTTTTATGAACCTTAAACTTCTCTAAAGTATTTTCAATTAAAAAATTGTAAAGATAAAGAAGAAAGACAGGAGGAAAAAGAAAGAAAAAGAAAGAAAGACAGGAAGGAAGGTAGGGAGAAAGGGAGGGAGGGAAGAAAAAATGAGAAAGCAAAGAAAGATATGCTTGTGATAGTCCACTGGTCTCAAAATGAGGAGGAAAAAACATAAAGAGCTCTTAGCTAACCCGCATATGCATGAGCAAGAAGAGCCAGTATCACCTGAGCTCAATCTACATAAGCTAACAAGTCAACTCATAAACCCATAAGCTATCATAATAAATTTGGAATACTGTTAAGACACCTAATCAAATTACCCCACTCCCTGTCCTACAACTCTGCAATGTGTTTGTAACTCTTTTCATTACGCAGCAATCAAAAGGAGTGAAATCTTGCCATTTGGGACAACATAGATGGATTTAGAGAATCTTATGTTAAGTGAAATAAGTTAGGCAGAGAAAGGCAAATAGCATATGGTCTTAATTATTTGATAAATCTAAAAACAAACAAGCACAACAAAAACAGACTCATAGAAACGGAGAGCAAAGGGATGGCTAGTAGAAGAGAGGGGATGAGGAGAAGCGGCCCCGCAATCTGAGTTAATATTTACAGGTTTTTCTTGTGTTCACTTCTGTGCCCATAATTTTTCACTGCCTTGTTAGTTAGCTCTTTGCCTTCCAGCACTTTATATTTTTTTGCTGTGTTAGCTTCCTAATGGTTCTCAGAAGAACAATGCTCATTTTTTGCAGAGCTAAAGGGAGAAATGGGAGGAGAAAGAATTGGGGGGAAAATCAAGAATAAAAGAAAGAGTAGTTAGTCCTGTTTCTTCCATTCTAGAAATATTTTTGAAGACTTATTTTGTGCCTGGCATAATGATGAGTGATAGAGTGTGGTAAGCAAAATATTTTTTGTCTTCTTTTTAGATGGTGAAAGAGAATGAGAAAAGAGCTGGAAATTGAGAATGATAAAATATTTTTAAAAGCCATCACTAAGTTTGTTGTTCTTAATATTAGATTTTTAAAATAAGTTCTAAGTAAAGAGGATAGCAACAGGATACAAAATATTTTGGTCTTAAACATAGATTCAAAGATTCCAGCTTCATCTTTTAGGTAGTGTATAAGTTTTAAATTTGAAATTATATGAAAAGCCTCTAATTCAAGAAACTTAAACTGGCAGTGTTTGTGTAGAATAGATTGGAGGGAGGAAAGACTAATAGCAGGATGCAGTTTGCAGAAAGCCTTTGTATAAAATTAATTAAGTGGTTTTAGTGGGGATGGGAAAGAGAAAACAGTAGGGAAAAAATGTGAAGGTTGGTGGGGACATGGAGAGAAAATTTCATATGGACATAAAATTATGAGAGCTGTGAAGTTTGCAATGTTCTACAATTTCCAAAGTCATTTGGAATATAATGGGAAATGTATATGTATTCATATGAGACTAAATTATTTTTTAATTGACTTAATGATTTGCCTTAGATTTCAAAACTTGGGATGCATCTATTTTATTAAAAATAAAAGTTGCAGTAAAATTTGATAAGACATAAGTTTTAGTGAAGTACGTTATTATTGCTGCCACTTAGCAATTTGTGAGATGATATTTCTCAAAATTAAAAAAGAATTCAGGTTTGGAGTACATTACTCAGTCCTAAAGGATATTTTATTGGGGAAAAATATGGTATTGTGCTGTTCAAATAAAACTTTTTAATGAGCTCTTTTTTATTTTAAGCTGGTTTTATAGTTATTGAAAGCAATGATTTTATGGGGGGTTCAAAATTATTATTCCTGCTGCTACATTATAAACAGAAAGTGCATTAGTCTGAGTCACAGAGCTAACTTTGTTAAATTGGTTAATTGTGATCTAGCATGCACAGCTTGACTGTGAAAATAATTATAATTTGCTTACATACATTATACAAAATTAAACCCAAGAATTTTTAGTAGCTGAAGGAAAATATTTTTATTATAGAGCATCTATACAAGTTTATGCTAACACATAAATTAATAATCCTATATACACAATATTTAACTCCATTTTTATCCCATGGATAATGGACATGGTGAATGTATTTCTGAATTAATATTCAATAAGCATAATCTGAAGAGCTTAAATCAGCATTTGGGGGAGGGAGCTTATTGAAAACTTTTGTTTTTAATTAGGACCACCTTAGGTTATCTTTGGATATATTCTTGGACAGCAAATATTTTGAAAGGGGTAACTTTATAATCAAATTCAAAATCCAGTTCTACCACTTTCTAATTACCAAACATCCTACGGTGTTTTGTTTTGTTTTTTATTCTAGTCTCCTCATTTGTAAAATAATGATAAGCACATGTCCTACAAGGTTGCTTTGAAAATTAGTAGTGACATTTATAAAACAGAGATCACACAGCCTGGGAGACTATGAGTGATTGATGGTAATAACAATATTAATGATACAATCAATATTTATTGAGCATTTTTGTGTCAGTAACAATAAAAAGTGTTTTATATTTTTGTTTGTCAAAATTTCTCAAAACAACTTTATGTGAAAAGTAGAATTTTAACTTTGATTTTACAGATGAGGAAATAGAGACAAAGTTGTGCATAATCAGTTTAAAGCTATGCTAACTAAAAAAGTAAAGGTAAGTAAAGGCAGGATACAAAATCATGCTTAAATTAATCTGAGATTTAATCAAATTTATAGGTTTCTATGCCTATAAAATATATTCTCTCTATTTTACACCTTTCTAAATTTAATATCTGAATTTTGGAGATGATATATATTCTGCTTATCATGTTAGACATAAATACATTCTCAAAGTCTCAGAGTTGGGATCTTATCCAACTAATTTTAAATGCTAAATTGACTCTCCATGAAGTTATTAGTCTAATTTTGTTCATATTTTTAAGTAATTTGATAATTTCCCATAGTTGTCAGTATTTGAACTCCTGCCTTTTGAAACACTTTCCTTTTTTGCTTTTGTATTTCCTTTAATTAAACTCCATATTTCTTTTTATAAGATGCAAATACTGTCACGTTCTGGTGTCTACTTCAAAAGTCCAATCTTAAACATTATACTTGCAATAGTCATATTAAACTTGCATTTTCTAATATGCTCATTACTGTATGCTCATTTGCTCATTTGTTATTCCCTTTTAATTTAATCAAATCAGTAAACATTTCTTGAATGAAATTAAAGAATAAAAATGCCAAAATTGTGTTGTCATCGTTGCCTCCCTGCTTCCTCTAACTGAAAATATATCTAGAATCTGGTTATTATTCACTGTTATCTCACATATTCTATCATTACTGTCTTTTAGTCTTTTTACAAACAAGAGCAAGAGTAACCTGTTAAAATTGATAGATTCTGTCCTAACCGGTTTGGCTCAGTGAATAGAGCGTTGGCCTGCAGACTGAAGGGTTCCAGGTTCAATTATGGTTGAGGGCATGGGCCTTGGTTGCGGGCACATCCCCAGTGGGGTGTGTGCAGGAGGCAGCTGATTGATGTTTCTCTCTCATCGATGTTTCTAACTCTCTATCCCTCTCCCTTCCTCTCTATAAAAAGCCAATAAAATATATTTTTTACAAAATTGATAGATTTTGTAATGATAGCGTTTTGAATGTCAAAACGCTAACATTCCCATGACTTATAATCTCATGTAGTAAAATTCATTATCATTTTCTCTTCCTCTCCATCCACCTCTCCATCCCTACCTGCCTGCTCCTGCTTCCTGCTAAACCTACACTGATGTGCATTATTGTTCACCAGATATAGTAGATGCTGCATGCATGATGCTAATTCAGGACGTGCGTACAGGCAGCTACAAATTCCTGAAATATTCTTTCCTGATATCAGTGTGGTTCATTTGCTCATATATTTTAAGTCTTTTCCAAAAAAGTCAGTTTTTCTTTAATAAGACTTTTGTTTCCTTTTTATCATTATCTAACATGCTATATACTCCCTGATTCCTTTTGCACATACTGTAACTTCCCCTAGTAGAACATAAAGAGCTAGGATTTTGTTTGTTTTTATATACCGTATTTTCAGGCATATAAGACGACTGGGCAAGTAAAATGACCCCCAACTTTTGAGAAGATTTTCCTGGGTTAAAAAGTCCAGATGGAGACCGTATTCGGCATAAAAAGGAGCCGACTGAAGACACTTGGAGTCTCAGTACGGCTCCATTGAAATGGAGTGCGGCAGTTTTTGAGCTCCCCCCACCGAATCCGATGACCACAGATTTTCCAGTCCGGCTCAGAAGTTTCAGCACCTGCCCTATAAGGCGATCCCCGACTTTTGAGAAGATTTTCCTGGGTTAAAAGTCATCTCATACACCAGAAAATATGGTAAACACCTAGAATACAGCTGGACACACTGAAGAAAAAATATTCAACATTCATTTGTTGAAAGAATATATTAATTTACCCTTTTTACTGAAGATTAAAAAATGTGTAACTCATCCCAAACATATCATAACAGGTGATATTCAAATAATTTAGGATGCAGTTAACATAAATCTAACTCACATTATCCTATGTCAAAAGAAATGCATTTGCTTAATTAACCTGCAAAGGCAGCATTCTAATTAGGCATATAGTCATCGGCTCTGAACCACTAAGACTCTCTTGTTCTCTCTGCAGATTGTTCATATTCTTTCCCATTGAGTCTCTCTCCAAATGGAAGAAACAGGGTTAGTTTCATAGATATGAATCCTGTGTAGTTGCATGGGGCCATGCTCAGAAGGTCCTTGGATTTGTTTTAGTAATCTGTTGCTTCTTGAGGTTTGGAAAACAAGCCCTCCATTTTCAAATTGCCCTATGCCTTCAACATTAGTGTCAGTTAAAGATAGAAAAAGGACTCTATTGGTCCCCAGTAAGCTTCTTCCCATTGCTTAAAAACACTGTGTTTGACAGAGAGAGACATATAAGTAGATGAGATTTTTCTCTTGGACAAGGGGAGATCCCAGGCATAAATAAGGATACATTCACAAGAATAAAACTGGGGAAGTAATGATAATCAAATAAAAACAATGCATGTACATTGCTTTGTTTAAGGTTGTAATTTGTAGATATACCATAATTTTATTAACAATTTCTCTCTTGTTTATATATTTAATTTGTTCTTATTTTTCACCATTATGAGTATGACCACCATAAATATTATTCATAATCTTATTACACACTTCTTTTTACATAAATCTTTCCCCATACTTCTGATTATTTTCTTAGATATGAATTCTTAGTAATTGAATTTATAATTTATATGATATAAGTCAATTCACTTTTTGATTAATATTTTCAAATTGATTCCAATAAAGATTATGACAATATTTGCTCTCAGTCAATCATGAAGGTGCCACACTCTCAGCATATTTATGAGAATTTAATAATATCTTAAACATGGCCTAATAATTTGATAGGTAAAAAATAGAATCTTTATGATCTAACTATATTGATTTGTCTTTCTTTAATTTCTAGTAAGATAGGACATGGTTTTTATATATTTATTAGTATTATTTATTTCATATTTTATAAATTGTCTACTTATGTTCTTTGCTCATTTTTTGTTTTTCTAATCAGTTTATGGAAAGGTTTGCAATCTTGTCTCTTTCACAAGTGTTTACATAATGACTTATGTTTACTTGTTTTATCTTTAATTTACAGTGAATCTTTGATGTGTCACTTATTAGTGGGAATTAAAATTGTGATTGGCTATGTTACACTGAGACTTTCATAATACTTCAAATGTACTAGTATAATTTCAAACTTGATTACATGAAATAATCCTGATAAAGTAGTTTCATTAAAAAACATTGAGTGTTCACCCAAATTCTCACTTCCAACTCCCTTGAAGTTATATAGCAATCTCAGGAATTGGAAAAGCAATGAATTGAATATGTCATAATTTTAACCCAGTGTTTACATGCACAAAAGTACACAATAGTCACTTTTCTTTCTTCTTTTTCTGTTCTTTTATTCATTTCTAAGCAATGCTATTTAGGTATCATAGACACATCTTTCTACTTTATAACAGCTCATGAAATGTCTATCAAAATTTCACTATTACAGAGAGAGGGGTAGAGAGAGAGAGAGAGAGACATCCCTATGAGAGAGGCACATCAATTGGTTGTCTCCCACATACACCCTGACCAAGCAGGGGGTCAAACCTGCAACCCAGCTATGTGCCCTTGACCGAGAATTGAGCCCTCAACCCTTTTGTGTGGGAGCTGACACTCTAACGGAGCACACCAACCAGGCCAATAGTTTCTTTTTTTTTAAATTGGTTCATTCAGTACATATTTATTGAACACAACTTTTTCGTATAGGAGTAGTAATGCTGACTTTTTTGCATTCACATTTTGAAGAGATTGAAAGATTCAGGAAAATCACTGCATAAGTTTACAATTATTTCTATGGTATAATTTCTCACAGTCTAAAAGAACCCTCATAATCATCACTCTAGTTATTTGGTTGCCCTTTAGTCCAGCGTGGCTCAGTAGAATCATTTTCTAATCTGAACATATTTATTACATTCTTTTTTTAAATGAATTTATTGCGCTGACATCTATAATAATCTATAATAATAAAAGGGTAATATGCTAATTAGACCGGACATCCTTCCTGATGAAACTGGGGCCAGAGGGAAGCCAGCCAGGGTCCCGGGTGTCTGCAGGTCCTGGAGGAGGGAGGGTTTCTGGGTGCCAGAGGGAAGATGGTGCCAGCAGTCGGGGGAAGGAAGGCCTACTCTTGCATGAATTTTCATGCATTGGGCCGTTAGTTGGTTAATAAACCATACAGGTTTCAAGTGTACGACTCTATAACACATTATATGCATACTGCATTGTGCCCTCACCACCCAAAGTCAAATCTCTTCCTGCCACCATTTATACCCACTTGCCCTCTTCCATCCCCCCCACACTTCCTTTTCCCTCTGGCAATAACCATACTGTTGTCTGAATCTTTTTTTTTTTTTTTTTACCTAATTCCTTCACCTTTATCACCAGTCCCCCAACTTCCTCTCCACCCTGACAGCTGTTAGTCTGTTCTCCATGAGTCTGTCTCTTAGATTCCTAATATACTAGTACTAGGGGCCCAGTGTACAAAAATTTGTGCACTCGGGGTGGAAGGAGTCCCTCAGCCCGGCCTGTGCCCTCTGACAGTCTGGGACCCCTCAGTGGATATCCTATGATGGCCCCAGTCTGCCAGGCGCCTTTTTTTTTTTGTGTGTGTGTGTGTGTGTGTGTGGCCACTGGGGACCTGCCCCCAGCTGCATCTGATGCTCGGAGCAGTCCTCCTGTGTGTGTCTACCCGCCGGGGGCCTGCCCCCAGGCACACCGTGGAGGCTTGGAGCAGGCACCCCCTCTATGTTGATCTCTCAGACTCTTGCCCTCCCCTGCATGTTGTTCTCTTTTTTGAGCGTGGCCAGGGCTGGGTGCGGCCTGCCTCCCAAGCTTGCCTACTGCCCATCTTCCTCCAGCCACCAGAAAGCAGGGAAAACCCCGCCTCGTG
>PVJC01011555.1:0-41335 GCA_004026665.1 Murina feae
TTTTTCACAGTTGTATATCAGCTCAAGAGCCACAAGGCAGTGTAAAATTATATTTACTGAATAGAAGTAGGATGGGTTCATGCCTGTCAAAAATATTTTTAGCTGGAGAAACACCCCCAAATAAAGAATCTGCATTATCTATAAAGAGATTATAAATACCATTAAAATGCCATGAGAAAAGCAGAAAAAACTCAATCATTTATAAAGGAAAGCTATTCAATGGGTCAGTGAAAATTATTCCCAACATCCAATTCTATAAATTTAAGTATGTATTATTTTTCTGTATCCCGTAAGGTGGGGAGATCTCTGCAAACACAGCAGTGAGTCAGCCTGTTACTAGGCACCTCATGTGATGCTTGCTGCTTAAAACACTTCGGGGTACTAATTTTCAAAAATTATGGGTGTCTTGGAAGGAACAGGAAGAAGGGTGCTGAGCCATTTTTTCCCCTCATCACTCCATATGTAATGTAACCCAAACCTGAAATACTTCTACTCTCTCATTGCTGGGTTCTTCTTGAGCACATGAGTCCCCAAAGGCAAGTCCTACAGAGCTGGAGGTGAGCCTCAGCTGTTGGTGATGATTTCCTTTGTGATCATATCGGAGCTGGGAAAAAACAGGCACAAATATTTTTTTGCTATCATGGTGCCTCTAGGAACCAACCTCCCAGACTATGCATATGGAAGCTCTATTAAGTTACTATCTCACCCGAACGCTTTAGGGCATCAGAGAGCTTATTGACAATAATAGCTGAAATAAATAGAATGAGCAAACATGGAACTTTCAGAATTTTCACTAAAGGCCCTTTTATAGAAATACCCACTCCTCTGAGACCCTGAATTGTAAGATTGTAGTCTTCCAATTCAAACCAGCCTAACCCCTTCCCGCAATAAAGAAAGAAAAGAGCATATTTAAAGTCTTTAAAAATTTCTTGAGCTAGAGATACAGGAAAAAGAAATTTCCAAAGTTTGCATTAAATTACCAAGTCATAATGTTTCCAACTGAACCAATGTTTTTGCAGGAGGGAAAATACACATATAGAAAGCATGGTGTGTGTGTGTGTGTGGACATATACCCTAACAGATATTGTCTATTAATGTCTACACACGAAAGCATTTCACCAAAACAGTAGTCTAGTCTTTATCCTAGTACCTTTGCTTACTTCTGTTATGCAAATTCCTCATTTTTTTGGTAAATTGTCTCTGGAAGTCAAAGTCTAGACTAGCACTGTCCAAAATAATATTATATGTTGTCACATATGTAATTGTAAATGTTTTAGTAACCATGTTAAAAATAAAAAAGAGGGAAGTAAAATTAATATTAAAATGTATTTTAATTAAGTCAATATGTTCAGTATGTCGTTTCAACCTGTAATCAATATCAAAAAAATCACTGAGGTATTTTATATTCTTTTATAATCACTTCCATTCATTTTTGAAAGAGGATGTTTGCCAACAGCTTCAGTAAAATCTGTATCTTAATGAGAAGAACATGTTCAAATTCAGATATATTCATTCCCCTACAGTATCCCACTCTCTTAAAAATTACTGATGGGTAATTGATACTGGAAAAAAAAATCTTTGAGTACTATTTCTATCATAGTTTTTAGGTTTTTATCACTTGGTGGTTCCTTATTCCTACCACATATGTTCGCCTCTTCTGAGTAAAATATCTGTGGAAACTTAGAACCTGATATTAATAATCATTTATGAGTAAAAAATATATTTTTCCCTCTACTTCTGAGTGTAAATAAAACATCAAATTTCTTTAGGCCTACAGACAACTTGCTGAAAACTTCCCAATAAAAGTGAGAAAATATACTTCAAAATCAAACGCAAGGTTTCCTTCTTAACAATATATGAAACAATAATGTCACTTATTTAATGCAGACAACTTATTTTTAAAACAACAACAACTAGTTTTTAGTCACAATTACAACAGCGGGAGTCAATTCCAAATGTTTGCATGAAATTCTTGTTTCAGATATTTTTCTCACTGTGTGCTCACTGTGGCTGTGTTGGAACAAGTAAGAGGCCTGCTGTGGACAGGGAGTCTTAGAACAAAACATTTAGGCCCATCATTACAGGACTAGGTTAGAGTTTGCGTTTATTGGAATAAAAGCAGCAAAAGCGACTATGCCAACCTGGAAGAACAATGACAACATAGGCACCATTCAGTCTTCCCCAATTTTTCCAGCCGAGTTCCTCACTGACAGCCAAGGGATTGACTTACTTGTCAACCATCAGTTTAACTTCTGAATGGCAAGCTGGGGCATTGTGTGACTACTGATGTGCAACTTACACCAGGAGCAGGTTAGGTGAAGTTGGTTGGACTCACTACCTTGGGATGGCTGATATTAGTCAGGGAAATAATTACAAATTGTAAATTTATTGTAAAAATGCTCAACATATTCTAAAATTAGAAAAAGGTTTATCTTTCAGCTAAATTCAGATGTGTAGAGAAAAAGTAGTAAGTGATTAAGTAATAAGACTCATTTATATACACGGAAATATCTGATGAGTGATCACTGCAGGAAAGATTGTAATAATTCTGGGTGGTTCATTGGGAAAGACTCACTTCCTTTAGAATTCCCCCGGGCCTTTGGCTGAGTCCTCCCCTTTGAGCCTGTGAACACATGCACAGGCACACATGCTCACACGTGCTTTTTGAAAAAACTTTCCTTCGCAATAATGTTCCGTATCCTTTTAAGCTGGGGAGAGGCGCAGGAAGGAAATGTGCAAAATGTGGTGTGCACTTGGACCCTGTCATTAACATTCCCAATTTGTTGAGTGGTTTCCGTGTTTCCCAGAGGTCCTCATCCCATGAAAGCTGATGCATGGGCTGACAGAGCCTTCTAGACTTGTGTTGGTATAACATGAGCCAAGTGCCTGGAAACAATAAAGACAGCAATTTTCTAAGAGGTTTACCTGCAAGAAAAGCCAGGAACACAAAAACCTTTTCCACTTTCCCACCCCAAGCCTCTTCTTCCCTCTTGGTCCGCAGAGGGGTTTGGGAGGACTGCATCTTGTCAGATTAATTGAGGGTGACAGTCAACATACTCTCAGCAGCAGCAGCTGTATGGGCTCCAAGGGAAGGATTACTGGAGCAGGAGTCAAGAGCTGGGCTCTGGGCCGGCCACAGTGGAATCTTTCTGTCAGGAAAGCTGAAGCCATGGCTTCAGGGGTTAGGAAGTGTCAGGTCTTTTCTTCTGAAACCTTGGATGGAGGCATCTAGTGATGATTTAAAAAGCAATGCTTCTGGCTCCAGTAGCTACTACGAATCTAGAGAAGAGGGCTCCTCCATAGTTAAGTCTATCAGAGCTGGTCCAGGCATTGTCCACACACTGCATTCCAGAGGGCTGTGCCTTCCAATGGGGTCTTTCAATGTTACAAGAAAAGAAGGGGTGTGTGTCTGGACACAAAGCCCTAAAAAGACACTCAGCAGAAGGAGATCTGGACTAAAGTGCTGTGAGGGGCTTGTAGGGGGTCTTTGTCCCACAAGTCAGGTTTGGACCAGTAACCAATTAATCTTAACCCTAACTCTGAAAGGCCCCATCCAAGTCCACGGCCTGTCAGGTACTTTCTGATTTAAGATGCATAAAACTATATTGATTCTTTTTACCATTACCATTTCTTCTTTGCAAACTAAACTTTGGCATATAGTACTTTATACTCAAGTTTGCATGGTTAATCCTTATCTATTCCAAATGTTAAATAACCATAAATTAAAAATAAGCTGTATGTATGACTTAAGAAAATAAGGATACTTTCTTTCAATGGGATTTTGTTTAAACAATGGACCAGACCTTATTCTGAAACTTTCTATTTTTATTTTTAGGGTTTAAAAATCATAAGCCTTAAACTCAGTGTCAGTATTTATAGTCATGTGGCAGGGTAACATAAGGAATTCCCTATGAAATGATAGCATGATGAAGACATTCACTCAGCAATGAGAAAGGAGGACCCCCCCCCCTTATTCAAGAGGATGAACAGAGGCATAAAGTTCCCTTGTTTCAGGGAAGTTTAGGAGCCTTTTAAAAAAAATCTCTCTCTCTATATATATTTATTGATTTCAGAGAGGAAGGAAGGAGGAGAGAGAGAGATAGAAACATCAATGATGAGAGATAATTATTGATTGGCTGCCTCCAGCATGCTCCCCAGTGGGGATCGAGCCCAAAACCTGGCATGTGCCCTTACCAGGAATCCAACCTGGTTCACAGGTCAATGCTCAACCATTGAGCCACATCAGTAGGTTGGTTAGGAGCTTTTTTAAAGCTCAGGCTCAAGAAGGTGAAGGAGAAAAGGCAAACCAATCGTTTTTCCTTTATTTCTAATCCTAGGTGTTCACTGGTAGAGACTTATCTACCCCAATCCCAGGAGGTGCAGGACTTTGATGCCTGGGGCATGAACCCACAGTGCTTCAGCCTTAAAGGTCTTAGTAGGACCAGTAGCCAAGCCATGTGGTCACAGAAGCAGTGGGTGCCATATGTAACAGGCCTGTGAATAGCAATGACACCTACCATTGAGGCAGGACATGAGCTTTAACATCAAGTGACTCTCTTGGTGGCAGCCATGATGGACTCAAGACCAGAGGCATCCCTTGAATTTTCCTGCATTGTATCCATTCCTCAAGCTTCTTGTCAATTAAGATATTAAACATTTTCCCAATACATGCAGATTTGACTTGATTTGGAAAAATCAAGCACAATGATTCATGTACCCATGTATTGGGGAGAGAGGGTACATGTATTAACGAGGAGCTAGGATTTCCTTCCCCACTTTCTAGCACCATGGCTAAAATGACTGTTTTTTAACTAATGAGCAACATCACTGCAGGACCTGAGCAGAAGTGGCCACTAATAGGGGAACTAAAGAGAATAAGGTCATAGAGCTAAAGGCAAGTATAAGTCCAAATGTAAATTTTATTCAGAATAATTTGGATTTGCCTAGAAACTGATGGATGGGATACCCAGCAGCAAACTGCAGATAATCCATGATGTACTTGCTAAGAATGCTGGAATGAAAAGGTTCCACTTGGACCTTAGAAAACTTGCAATAAGCTATAGGCCACAGATGAAGACACAATTCCCAGGTCCAACCAGGAATACTCCTAACCTTCACTCCTGGGTCTGGGCCCATACCTCTGCCCTTGACCTAGATACTTGCCCCAAAACAGCAAAGTGTTTGTCACCATTAAGTTCTCATTGTGCAGAGCAGTGATGGAAAGCCCATCTGGGGTCATCTTTCCAAGCCAGAGCTAGAAGTCAGAGGACAGGCTGGCCACCAGGCAGACGCAGAGTGGACATCAGAGGCTGGCATGGGGTCAGGACCTGTGAGAGGCATGTGAATCCTGTCCAGCTATCCTGAGGTCTTTCCAGAGAGAAGCTCAGATTGTGCTGGCTCTGCCTCCCGACTCCTGTCTAACCTTCTTCCCCCATCACCTCCAGGCCTCTGCTGGCAGCCGCACTTTCCAGACTGATTGGTCCCGTTAACTGAGTTTCAAATGGTGATTTCTGTCTACATAGATGAGTGAGCATTTTCCTTACTTGCATCGCATTTTACTAACATCACTAATTTCTCTGCTTTCTTGCATCCAATCAATCATTCCACTTCAACTGCACATTTTATTAATGAGTCATTCACTCCCTTTTCCAGATCGTTAGTGAAGATGTCAAGTTCTGATTGGGCCTAATACCAATTCCCACGACTCCACACTGGCTTCCCTGAGCGCTCCCCGGGGAGGCATTTGTCACTCTCATACATGTGCCTTCATTAGCCCAAGCTGGTTTTAACACTTTTTGTCAACTAATTTTTAAACACTTTTGGAAATAGCTATTAACATTTCCCCAAGAAGCTCCTCTTTGGGGTGGGGTGGGGTGGGGGGTGAAGGGACAGATGGCCACATGATACATAGCACAACATGTTACCGTGACATTCTAGCTGCCACAAAGTGCACAGTGCAGGTTCATTCCTTCATTCACTTTTGTCAGCTATAACTCTCTCTGCTTTTTATGCTGTCTCAGCACTCACACTTGTCTCTTGATGTGCCTTTTCTATGGACAGAAGCTTCTGATTTCGTGTACCTTCTTGGCTAGTCCTCAGGTATTTTATGAACATTAGTAGGTTATTGAAGGACTGTGAATTCCACACAGGTGGCTAACGTTTAACTTTGAACAAGCCAAAGCCTTCATGGCTAGAAGAACAGGAATTATTTCCTGGGCTTTATATGCTTGTTTTTGTTCACTGTCAGTATAAACATGGTTCTAAATTTGTGGCTTAAATCCAAGGAAATAAACCATTAGATGAGGTTGCTCTTTCTTTTCTTTGTATGTTGAGGTTGCTAGGTACTGAATGTGTTCAAGTTCCGGGCATGCCTCCTCACCAGCCTTTTCATCTTTGATATGACCCCTGAAGCACTTTTTTTTCCCGTCTATTAAAATACTTAAAAAAACTAAAGCTTGGTATAATGAAAGCTGAATATAAATTCGGTTCTGTGCTATCATTTGAACATGTAAAAATATTCATTTGAGCACAAGCTGAAAGAAAAAAGTAAGAAAAGCTTGATTTTCTAAGGTTGTATAACTCGGTAAATTATTCTTTATTTTAGAATAATTTTCTTCCTTCACATTATAAAAGGAGTTCTTTATGCAGCATGCTCCATTATATATTCCAGGATAGGATATGTTCTTCCAAAACTATGAAAATTAGGGGTGTTTACAATCTCTTTAGGTAAAGATCTTCCTCCCAAATCTTTCAGTTTGGAGCCAAAAATGAAAATGGATCTCTAATGAGCCAAATGCAGTGGCATTTCCTGAGCAAAACCAAGAAACATTTCCCAGGTAATAGATTCTCTGATGCTTCAGCTTTCCCACCTTATCCAGGTATCCTGTGGGCTCGTCCATGTGATCAGTAAACCGTTCTGGAATGTTAGTCACCTCTTCCATGTATGCATGCTCCAGCTACAGTGATGCTGATTTAATTCAGTTATTTAATTTAAATTAAGGTGTTAAATTACCTTATGCTAAATAGTATAGAATAGTGTAACATATTATAGTATTCATATATGGATGTGTATCATGTATGTTTATATGGATGTGTATCATGTTTATATGGATGTGTATCATCTATGGATAATATATTGTGGTATATTACATTGTGTGTTACATATTAGAGTGATATATCATGAGCTAGCATAACATAGTGTGATATGATATAGTACAGTAGGGCATAACTGAACCTAGCATACGATAATATGGTAAAGTATATATTAGAGTGGTATATTCTGGAGTAGTCCAGTACAGTACAGAGTTGCAGAGTAGTTAGAACAACAACTTTGGAATCACAGGCTTGCTTTTCAAATTGTGGTCCTATCATGTATTAGGTGAATGATCTTGAGCCCATTACTTAATATTTCCAAGCCCCAGTTTCAACATCTGAAAAATATGGAGGAAAAATACTTCCATGCAGTGTGAGGATTAAGTAGTGAGGATCACGAAAGTGATGCACATGAACAGTCAGCACTGACAGTTCATAAGCCCCCAATACCCACTCCCATTTCATGTGCCTCACTGCCGGTGGGGCAAGTGAGGGCAGTCCCAGCTTTAAGAAAAATGGCTTGCCAAAAGCATCTCATAAGGTTTGGCTAGGCCATGACTCAGGGAGTGGCTGGGTATTTCCTATTTACTTCTTAAGCCTCACATCCTCAGTGAACCTCCCAGTCACTTACTGTATTTCACAGAGATAGGAAATGACCCTGGAAGGAGATGGAGCTATCACCTCTTGGCGTTATTGATGAGCACAGGAGAGAAGGGTTTTTAGAATTTCTCATAAATGATAAGTAGCCGCAGTCCTCTGTGTCTTGGGAAATGCAATCTAATACCATAAACAAGGGCTGTATTTTATTTTGTGGTTTTCTCTTCCAAAACATCGGGAAGGAAATGCTTCAGATGTGCTAAAAGATTTGTTTCCTAGAATAATGAAAACAAGGAATGGGAAGAACCAGAAAGCCCAGTGACAAATACCGTGGGAATCAAACATTTAAGACATTAAAGTGTGTAAAGATAATTTGCCACAGATTTCTTTCTGACTTGACTACTCACACAGCCCTTAACCCTAGGTGGTTCTGATATGTCTCAGAGTTAGAAGTGCTTGGCCAAGACATCTGTACTCATCTACACAAGAATCTCTGTGCCACTGAAAAGCAAATTTTTGCTAAAGGATCACACAGGGCTCAAGAATTCACAGACTATGGAAATAGATGAGAAATATGTAGGTTTTATATATTTAGGGTCAATTTTATTTTTTAAAATAAGATGTAATGAAAAGCACATTGAAATGCCCTGGCCAGTATTACCAATGGTTAGAACATCAGACTGCACACCTGCGGGTCTCAGGTTTGATTCCCGGTCAAGGGCGTGTACCTGGGTTGCAGGTTTGATCCCTGGCCCTGTCAGTGTGCATGTGTAAGGCAACCAATCGATGTGTCTCTTTCACGTGGATGTTTCTCTCTTTCTCTCCCCACCTATTCCCCCTTTCCCTCTCTCCACTCTCTGTAGAAAAGCAATGGGAAAAAAATATACTTGGGTAAATATTAACAAAAACCACAACCACCACAACAAAAAGCACATTGAAATGAGATTAGGAGACTGAATTCGGTGCCTAATTTGACATTTCTTAGTGTTGTGATCTTGGGAAGTTTCTAAGCCCCTGTTCCCACACCTGAATTACTGAATAAAAATCACTGCCTTTCCTTATCATCTAGAGGAGTTGTGATTATTAAGTAAGACCACGTATATGAGGCTACTTTGAAAGGTGAAAAATACTGCATGATGGCCTCATTGTCCTTATTGAAAGAGGAGGGGAGAGGCAGCGGGAGAAGTGGGCAGGGAAAGGGCTTTGGAAACAGGCAGGCTTGTGTTTCGTAGCAACGTTCCCACTCCTCTTAGTAGCTTTGGGGTCACAAGAAAGTCACTTAACTTTTCATGGCCTCAGTTTCCTCAGAGGTAAAAAAGGAGTTACTAAGCACTACCGCATAGCTGTTTGAAGGATTAAGAGGGATAATGCAGGTAAACTGCTAGATATTTTTGTTTGCTGTTTTTAAGCCAGGTCCCATGCCCCTGAGTGTGTTAGGTCTATTTCTTAATCATAAACTGACCTTTGGAGAGGCCAAAGGGCGGGCTCAAGTTTATTGAGCCATAGATGAGCAGATACAGAATTCTTGCTAAAATTCTATTGATCAAATTAGTTAACAAATTGCTTTTGAAATATTTAAGAATCTTGAAAGACTCAAACTATGACTATAGCTTCAGAAAACAATGAAATACAGCTTATAATTTAACACTAAGAAACAACTAGAAAGCTTACAGTGTTTTAGAGGCTTTCTTCTCTTATGTTGAATGATTTTTCTGCAGCTACATTTCAATTAAGCTTCAAATGCAATCATCTTTCTCTTTCAGTTTTCTGTGTTAAAAGTGGTGGTGGTGGGGGGGGTGGTGTAGTGAGATTCAGAGAGCTTTAGATTTCCTAAGCAAACCAGACGTATCTAAGAGAATCCTGAAGGCTTGTGCCTCTCCCAGTGACTGGAACTAAGCCAGCAAAGTAACCCATCTGCTTTCCACTGAGATTATTATTACTGTTATTGTTAGGTCCTCTGGTATGCACCAGGATCCTCTGGAGTAAGCTTAGAATGAGGCTGGGTAATGTTCTCTTGACTTATCTCAGTTCCAGCAAAGCTAAACTTCTGGGTAACTGTTATCTGTTTTAATCTCTCAGTCATGGATTTCAGTGGAAACTTTATCTATATATACATCTGATTTTTATCATATGAAGCTAAGGAGAATGTCTGTCTTATAATGATACTCTCAATAGAACTATGACTCTCTTACTACCTCTGAAACCTCCGTAGCATCTACACTTGAAGGACAGTGATGAGGAAGACCAGTGCCGCTTAGAATCCAGCCTATGGTGAGCCATGACCCACATCACTCCTGTTGAGAGACATGTTAGGACAGATATAAGTTGTGTGGTGTCAAAGGAGTATTTGGGGCTTGACAAGCTTCGAAACCTTTCCCAACTTTTATGGAGGCATTAGAGGTATTCCTATATTTTCCAAGTGTACTGGGTCTATTTTTCATGTGCTGTATGAGAAAGACAGTGAAAAGTTGCCTGTGCCTAGTTCTATTCGAGCTACTATAAATTTCTCTGATCTACATACAAGACAGGATCTGTGCTTAATCAGGAGAGCAGCTTCCACTAACACATCCTGTTATTGAGCTATGAATCCTTAGATAATGTGAGTTGTTTAAGCATTCAGATAACATAATCTGAGGTAGTGCAAGACAGGGCCATGGGTGGCCTCAGAGTCACATTGCCCTAATTGACTTAATACATTTTAAATTACTAATGAGATACAGGGTGTTTTGCAGTTCAGGAATAATAACAAACTGAAACACAGATGTACACACACACACTCACATACTTATGCACACACACACTACACACATTTGAAACTTTCTACAGTGATTACTTTAAAAATTTTAAAGATACAAGTTAGTACTACCTCTACGTTTCTAAAAAATAATGATAGTATCTTTCAGCACCGTGAAGTCTCTTTTGTAAATAATTTTTTAAACTTTTATTGTGTAGTTTACATATGGTAAAACGTACCTCTTACAAGGT
Source organism: Murina feae (assembly GCA_004026665.1). Lineage (NCBI taxonomy): Eukaryota > Metazoa > Chordata > Mammalia > Chiroptera > Vespertilionidae > Murina > Murina feae. The sequence continues at coordinate 10,675 of PVJC01011555.1, forward strand.
ATAGTTCAGTGTTTTGACAAATGCAAATCCCATGTAAACTCCACTCCAATGAAGATACAGAATGTACTCTATCTTTTATCACTTTGCATAACGCTTTTGAAATTTCAGCCATACCATTTTATTTGTTAGTGGTTGGTTCCACTTTATTGCTGTTAATAATCTCTGTCTTCCTATGCTGGAAGTCCTCTTCTCCATCTACACTGATGTGTTTAACTTACAGGCCAGCAAATGTAGGTTTACAGTTGTTTGTATGGAAAATAATATAATCTAATCTAATAAAAGAGTAATATACAAATTAACCATCACTCCAGGACACTTAAGCCACACCCACAAGCCAGGCCATGCCCACTAGCCAATCAGAGCAACTGTATGCAAATTAACCTAGCCAAGATGGCAGCCAGCAGCCACGGAGCTACAACAAACAGGAGCCTTCTGTTGCACCAGCAATGGAGTTGAAACTGCCTGCCTAGGCTGGCCAGGCCTCTGCTCAAGGCAACAATGCTTCAATTATAGAAGCCACAGAGCTGAAGCAAACAGGAGGCTTCGTTGCCTATGCTCAAGGCAACGGAGTTTTAATTATATAAGTTTTAATTATAATTATTATTTATATTTATAAATAAACCCCAGAAACCTGATTCCAGCCAGCCTCGCTGGGACATTGGGTCAATGGGAGCTGTGGGCAGCCTGAAAATGGCTCTCAGCCCCTCACTCAGGCTGGTCAGGCACCCCAGTAGGGACCAGAACCCTGAAGGGACTGTGGGGAGCCTGAAAATGGCTCTCAGCCCCTCACTCAGGATAGCCACACCCCCATGGGGTGAGGGTTCCCAGTTGGGGGCTTGGCCAGCCTGCAAACAGCCATCAGCCCCTCACATAGGCTGGCCAGGTATGCCAGCAGGTGGACATCCCCGGAGGGGTCCCAGACTGCAAGAGGGCACAGGTCGGGCTTAGGGACCCCCCCGAGTGCACAAATTTTTGTGCACCAGGCCCCTAGTAATTAATAAATAATAAACTGTTTTCCATATAGCTGTAAACTTACTTTTGCCCCATCCTGTATTTGTTTATCCTGTGAAACAAATTATTTCAGAATTATCTTGTAGTTCATTAACCTTGTTCTGATCATATTTCTTACTTTTTTTTTTAACTGAAAGATGGAACTGTATAATAAGTCATGCTTTTAAAGGGCAACTGGGGCTGCAAAAGTTGGGCCAAATGGATGCCATGGCAAGTGAGGTTGGCTTTGATAATTTCCTAGGGATATTGCCGTTGCATTCTTCATAAGCTGAGTACTTTGAAGTGACCTTTGCTTGGTTCTAGTGCCTTTACAGATTTGCTGTCATATTAACAAATGTCACTGAACATGTAAACTGCTATAATAAAAATAGAGCAGGTTTTATTTAATAAATCCTTACTCTACATGTTTGTGCATGTTATACCATATCTCACTTTATTCTTAAAATAGTTACGCAAACCAACGCTTATTGAGCACCTAATGACTATCAGCTTTTAAGAAGCTTATAGTGTAGAGAGAAGGCAGACATTAATGAAAGTATGATCCTTGTGATGCTAATTAATGCTGGGAGCTATGAGAACTCATATTAGGGGGACCAAATCTAGTCTTAGGGGCAACTAAGACCCAGCTGAAGAAGTGACCTTTTAGCCGGGCCCCGAAGGACGAGGAGAGCTAGCCGTGCCAGAAAAGGGACTAGGAGTGTTCCCATGTGAGCAACATGCATGCAGGCCTGGAGTGAAAGACCGGGCAATACGAGGAATTGATAAAGTTTTGGTGTATTTGAAATCCAGACTTGGAGGCCGAGGGGGGCCAGCTGAGCCCAGCTGTGCCTGCGCTGGGACCAGAATCTCTGCAGAAGCCTGCAGTTGTGAACGGGTTTTGAATATTGCCCATTCTGGCATGACAGTGATGCTGCACAGGCACCTATGTATGAGGATTCAGAGAAATGAATGCCAGTGGGTTCTGGTAAGAGAATTCAAAGGGGAAAAACGTCTACTGGTTTCTCACATTGATCATTGGAATAACATGATGTCAACTTACTTATGACTTTCACTTTATAAATTCCTTTATTATTAAAATTCTAATTAATATTCTCCACCCCTAAGAAAATAATTCTTGGTCTTTCTGAGGTGGAATTCAGAGGACATATTAAGTTGGGTGGACAGGTTTCTACCATGATCCTGTCTTAGCTAAATAGAGTTTAATTTGCAAATGTTAATCTGATACTTTTCACAGGTGATATTTATTTTAAAAAGTTAATGGTTACCACATAGAACACTTATGTGTGCATAAAAGCAAGAAACTGGTTTAAAAAACAGTCTATGATAAGGGCAACGTTTACACTGAAAATTGCACCTCAGTTTTGTATTTATAGTACGTGAATAAATGCAGTATTGCAGATTCTCAACGCAATTGTTGGGAGATCAAGACAAGTGTGATCATTAATCATATTGGGAAACCAGACATAGCAGAAAAAGAATTGAAATGAAATTCACTGAACCAACACAGCACATACTGAAAAGTGCACAGATTGCTTGGTTCAGTATGAGATTAAAGTAACATTTGTGTATCTGTTCTGACCGAGAATAGAGATCAATGATGAAGAAAACATAACTTTCTTCTTGGAATGAACAGATTAGGAACTAAGGGAATATGTTTTATATGTTGCTATTATTTTAAAAAATAATATTAAGTGATCATTCACATTGGTATTAGTGTAATATTAGGGAGGTTAAAATATAAGTGGAGACTGAGAATTGGGTGCTTGACCTAATTCCAACAGATGTTTACTTCAAGAATATGTACTTACTTTGTTGAAATAATAAAACATTAGAAATAGACAAAGATGTTCATCATCAATGAGTTATCCATTTGATAAAATAAATTCTTTATGGTTTCTTTTTGTTGCTAGAAAGGACTTTTAGTTACAAATCGGGGTTTTAGAAACCTTATAAATGTGGAAGAGATTGAAAAACTTGGTGTTACGGTGTCACAACTGCTGTTCCACAGCCTTTGACTGGTTTTTCTTTCTTCCCTTCAGTGTGATCCTCACCCACCGGGGGAATGGTGTTCCTCACAGGGCTTTTTTCATGCCATTTCCTGGGCTGGAGATCTGCAGAGGCCCCCTTTGTTTTATTACTTCAGTCCAATTCTCCTACCAGCCTTGGGGACCATCACTACTTTCTTTTCACCAACAACCAGTTCCTATTTTTAAACATGAGTGATCTATAAGTTTCATAGATTAATTCAGCACATATTTATTGAGGAAAGGCAACATCAGATGAGAGATTTGGAAAGATCATGCTGGATCGGGGCTGGGTGTGCCAAGGGGAGCTGTGGCATGGACTGTCAGAGCCTGTGCAAGCGTCCTGGTGGAAGATGATGAGGGCTTAAAGCAGGGTCTTGGCCATGGAGATGGAGTCAAAATAAAGAATTCTGCAATCAATTTAGGAGGTGAGTATCCCCCACACTTATCAGAAATTCATTGTTCCTAAGTTTTCTACCAGTTCATTTACCTTGAATTCCCATTTGAATGACCACGTCTAGCTGTGTGACCCACCGCTCTAGCTGTGAATGGCCCAAAGCCTATTACTAGTTTGTTTTTTTTCCTCATTTCTAAAAGATGTGGATGAAAAGGGGGCTTCACACTACACCTGACATGCTCAGGGGATGCCTGACAAACCCAGAGACCAGAAGTAACCACACAGAGTGCTATGAACATAAAAATCTCTAGCTAAAAGGGCTCTTGGTGGGTAGCCACAGTCTAGGCCTGGAGCTTCCTTGACAAAGGCCTTTGAAATTGCTTTTTGTCTTTGTGCTTCTAAAATAACATATCTTTGAAGTGTCAGAGTAGTGTTTTTCCCAGACTCCTCAAAGGTGCAACCACATGTGGCCAGAGCAGGAGACCACAGAACCCTTCACTGTATTTGTTGCCCACATACCGTCTTTATGTGTTGGAAATGTTAACTATCCTACACCCACCAACGAAAGAGAAGTTCAAGTCTCTTTGTTTTGCTATTTATCCAATTGCAGAGATAGTCCTGATTTGCTTTCTCCTGATTCCCTAATCTACCAACAATGCATTTCATGCAACCCTCCTTACATCTCCTCCTTTGATTCTAATGCATAAAGTAAGCAGCAAAAACCTCTACTCTCCAGAACATTTTCTATCTGTTGAGATTTTGTTTCTGGGCAATTGTCATCAGTTTGGCTCAAATAAACACTTATAAGACTTTTTCTTAGATTGGACATTCTTTCATTGGTGTAACAAGAGATAGAGACATAGAGAGATAGAGATAGAGAGACAGATAGGGAGAGATTTATTCCTTTGGATTTATGTATTAAGAAAACTTTTTACGTAATTTGTTATTTGCTCTGTGTGATTATAGAAAACTGAGCCTTCCTTGTAAGTGGCCTAATAGGGATCTGTAGACTGTTTATAGTTCCATGGCATAACACGGAGATTCAATTTGCCCAGCTACTTAGTATTCACTGAGGTGATAATTTTAAGACTTTCCACAGGGAAATAAATGTATTCACAGATACCCTGTGCCTCCTTTTTCTTACTTCCCTGATTCTGTATTATCTTTCTTATTCTCAAAGTTTACATTTTTATTTCCATCTTCTCTTATTTATTATCCTCACCTCAGATTTTAACAATAAACTTTGTTGTTAAAGTTTTCAAAGTATCCCCCAAACAATAATAACCATGATAGCAAAAAACTGTCATATCCTATCTAATAAAAAGAGAATATACTAATTGACCCTCATGCTGTTACAAAGATGGTGGCATCCACAGCTAATAAGGAAGGAATATGCTAATTACTGTCCCATCCTCAAAGATAGCAGCACCCACAGCCAATAAAGAGGGAATATGCTAATTGACTGCCATGCTCTCAAACATGGTGGCACCCAGTCCCCTCAGACCTGCTGCATGCCTGCCTCCAGAATCCCCCAGTTCTCTCAGCCCATTAGCTGCCAGGGCTGGTCTGAGGCACAGGCAAGCCTTGAATGATGGGTGCCCAGCCACCCAGGGTTGGCCTGAGGCACAGGTAAACAGGACCAGCCAAGGCTTGTGCTGCTGGCAATGGCAGCAGCAGAGGTGTGATGGGGTATTGCCTTCCCCTGATCTCTGGGTCACCTCCTGCCCCTGAGAGCTCCAGGACTGTGAGAAGGGGAAGGATGGGCTGAGGAAATTTTCATGCACCAGGCCTTTAGCAATTTTTATAGAATGATAGAATTCTAGACTTGGATGTGATGTGAGAGAGTCTGACAGTTATCTGGTGATTCTTGTTGTCAAGAGCCTGCTCAGCTGGTTTGTCCTTTGAAGTAGGTTGAATTATGGCCCCAAAGATATCCCTGGAAGCTGTTAATGCTGCCTTACTTGGAAAAAGGGGTTTTGCAGGTGTAATTAAGTTAAAGATCTAGGATGGGTAAATAATTCTAGATTATCTGCTGAATGCAATACAGGGGTTCTCATAAGAGAGAGGCTGTGCAATGTGTGTAGGATAAACAACAACTTTCATTTTTGTGGTTATTCTTAATGCTGCAATTAGTACTCATTGTCTTAACTCCTCCATTATCCATTCTAAATCCTCAACTTCACCTTTCACTTCTACAGGTCTTGGTAGTTTAACCTGTGAGATATTGTGAGTTATAATAACAAATATATATATATATATATATATATATATATATATGTATAATAACAAACATATATGTATAATAACAAACATATATGTATAATAACAAATATATATATGTATAATAACAAATATATATGTATAATAACAAATATACATATATATATATATATATATATATATATATATATATATATTCTTTTTCCAGAACAGAGCTTCTAAAACCTGTGGAAATCCCTAAGTGATAAGAGATATAAAGGTGAAAAGAGTGTCCTTTGTTATTCAAAACAAGCCCCCTCTTTTTAAAATTTATTTTTCAATTACAGTTACATTCAATATTATTTTGTATTAGTTTCATGTTTACAGCACTGGAGTCAGACAATCATATACTTTACAAAATGATCCCCCTGATATTTCAAGTACCCATCTGGCCCTACACGTAGTTATTGCAATATTATTGTCTTATTCCCTATGTGGTACCTTACATCCCCATGATTGCTTTGTAACTGCCAATTTGTAGTTCTTAATCTCTTACCTTTTCACCCAGATCTCCAAAGTCCCTCCCCTCTTGCAACCATCAGTCTGTTCTCTATATCTATGATTCTTTTTCTATTTTGCTTGTTCCTTGATTTTCTTCTTTTGATTCCATAAATAAGTAACTTTCAACCACATTTTAGTTTATGTTGATGAATTTTGGGAAGCCCCAAAGGATGGGGGGCTGGTTGCCAGGGGAATCAGCCAGGTGAGTAGAGGGCCTGAATTTTCAGCTCCACTCTCTTGACCTCCAGGGAGGGGAGAGAGGTTGGAGGTTGAATTCATCACCAACGACCAATAATCTTATCAGTCAAGTCTATGCAACAAATCCTCCCTAAAAACCCCCTAACTGAACTTCAGAGAGCTTTCGATTAGTGAACACATGGAGGTGCTGGGAGCCTGGCCTGACTGGTGAAGGCATAGAAACTCCACACTCTTTCCACCATAACTTGCTCTTCTGAGTTGTATCCTTTTACATTAAATTAACAATCTAGTAAGTAAACTGTTTTCCTGAGTTCTATGAGCCATGCTAGCAAATTATTAAACCCAAAGAGGGAATTGTGGGACCCTCCCATTTATAGCCAGAAGCACAGGTGACAACCTGGACTTGCACTGGCTTTTGAGGTGGAGACAGTCATGTGGGACTGAGCCCTTAACTTGTGGGGTTTGATGCTGTCTCTAGGTAATAGTGTCAGGATGGAGTTATATTATAGGACTAGAGTCCTGATGCACAGAATTTGTGGGGGAGGGTTCCTCAGTCTGGCTTGAGCTCTGTTGCAGTGTGGGAGCCCCACAATCGATTGCCCTGCAGAGGGAGGCCCCGGCCACCCGCCACCACAGCACTGCTGGCCAGGTAGCCTGGGCCTCCCTCTGTGGGGAGATCATGGGGTGATGGGAAGCTCCCATCCAATCACATCTCACCTGCCTTGGTTGGCCTGGTGCCAGTGCATGTCAGTCTGGACAGTTGTTCTGCTATTCGGCTGTTCAGTCAATTTGCATATTATGCTTTTATTATTATAGATACCCAGCTGGTGTTGAAGAATTGCTTGGTGTGGGAAAAACGTACACACATTTGGTGGTCAAAAGTGGAAAGTATAGCGTGGAAAAAGATGACCATCTCCTTCTTAGACCAGCATTGCTATGAATGTCATTTACAGTTACATTTGGGCAAGGAAATACCAAGAGGCATCACCCCAACTTTACCACATGTTCCCCTCTGCTTCATTAAGGAAGAGCAGTCTTGTCTCATCCTCCTGACCAGGGTCAACTGGATACATGCTACCCCTGGAAGGAGAAGATGGCCTTGGTTGAAGAGATGATTCTGAAGAGAACTGACACTGAGGACTTCCTGCCTGCAGAGCTCCCAGGAGATGGGGAAACAAGACCTGCAGCTCTGAGGGAAGATCTGGGGGACTCATCAGAGGCCACTACTATTCACATGCAGCAGAGGTCCTTGACAATGGACCTGAAAGAGTTAACAGACTTTCAAACAAAGAGACTTAGCTAGTGCGCAGCATTCTGGGATATCAAATTATTGACAGCTTATAACTCACATTTTCAAAAGAAAAATGACCTTTGAAGAAGACAGGGACGCTTAGGAGCCAAAGCCAGAAGACTCCCACAGTTCGTTGGGTATGGTTAGCAGAATAGTTCAAACCCCTGCAAAGTCCAGGGAATAATACTCAGTCCCAAGTGCTCATTTGGAGAAGGAAGAGGAATTTGCCTGGCATCTCTCAGATTGCCTCAAGAGTTTAAATAAAAAATAAATGGGGACATGTTGCAGAAGCCAGTTCAGCGTTGAGACCCAAACCAAAAATCGAAACTGGGTGTTTCTTTAACAGCCGCTGGCCCCTCTGGACAACCCTGGCAGGGCTGGCAGGAAGCCTACGGCCTGGGAGATGCTTTCTCCTGCTTTTTGCAAAGGGGCTTGGGAAACTCATTCCCCGGGGTGTCCTGCACCCACGGCTGCAACCATGGATGCAGCGCCGGGTGGGGGACAGAGGGGCCCCGGAAGGGGTGCAGACAGGCGTGAGAGCGAGTCCTGCGTCCCAGCGCCCGCGCTACTGCTGCTGCTGCTGCTGCTGCTGCTGGTGTCCGGCTGCTGAAACCCGGCGCTGCGGCCACTTTTCGGTCTGGGGGAGGGGCGCGGAGATTTCAGGCCCCAGCTAAGCCCGCTCCGGGCCGCCAGATGAGGTCCTCCCCAGCCCCGTTAGGGGAAGGAGAGAAGGGATGGGGTGAGCACAGCCGGGCAGGGCAGGCGGGATCCCGGTGCCTGTTCTTTGCCTCTCTGAGTGGCCCTGTGCCAGGACCCCAGCTCTACCTGCAGGGGAAGTCTCGCTGCAGGCTGCCCGGGCACGTATCTGTGGGCTAAGCACCACTGCGGATTGGCGGCACAGCTTGTGTTGGGCTCTCTCTCTCTCTCTCTCTCTCTCTCTCTCTCTCTCTCTCTCTCTCTCTCTCTCAGCAAGTTGTTGGACTGGATTTCCCCCTTTCTCTTTTCCTTTATTGTCTTCCTTCCCTCCATGCCCACTGCCATCCACAGTCCTGTTAGTTCCTCGCGCCGTCTTCTCTGGGCTTCTGGGCCTGGGATTGCCAGGCGACACACAGAAGCCCTGTATTTCACAGGCTGATTCTAGCGCCCTGCCGGCTGGACCCAGAGGGCCCCCTGGGGAGCTGGAATGCGGTGCTTCCTTAGGTGCTGTGCTGGGGCACATCCCTACCCCACCCGCCAGATGCCCCCCCCCCCCTACCGCGGCAGAGGACCTGTGCGACGCTGCGGCCTCAGTTGGGTGGGTTGGCAATTTTTTGTAGGTTCCTGGCAACATAGCAGATGCTGAAAAGGAAGCACGTTGGAGAAAAGAGGATCCCGACTCTTTGCTGCTCTCAGGGGCTCACCAATCCGTCAAAAAAGTTCGCCATCAAGACTGAACAGGTGCAAAGTGAAGGAACACCGAGGCGTGCAGGCTTCCCAGTGCTGGCCTCCCAATCGAAATGGTTTTTATTTTTGTTTCAGCATTTCTGTCGTCATGGTCCAACATTTTTATTGTGAACAATTTACAAGTGCATAAAACAACCATCATGCCCCCTTCCGTATGGTCTTTTTTATAAAAAATATTTTTATTGATTTCAGAGAAGAAGGGAGAGGAAGAGAGAAACATCAATGATGAGAGAGAATCATTGATTGGCTGCCTCCTGTAGCCCCCTACTGGGGATCAAGCCCACAACCCAGGCATGTGCTCTTGGCTAGAATCTAATAAGGACCCATCAGTCCACAGGCAGATGCTCTATCCACTGAGCCAAACCGACTAGGGTTCCCCCTATGGTCTTGATGACAAGTCCTCGTTGGATGGTTAGCAGTGCCATTATATACCAATGAGGAAAGGGGAGTCTTCCTCAGGAAGAAAGAATTATGGAAGGTGTAGGTGACTTTTCGGTTGTTTGCCTTAAATGAATATAGACCATCCTCAGTTATCAGAAAAATCTTATTGGGCCCAGAGAACTACATGTCCCTGTTACAGATGGACAAATGCACTGTTCATTCATTCATTAATTAATTCATTCAATCTTTCAAGAAATATTTATAACATTATGTGCTTATGATACTTATAACTTTATGTAGTTATTCTTCCAGCACTTGGGGCAAGGGTCTGCAGTGATGTAGCTCAGGGAAAGCAGTATTGAAGGCAATGCAAGTTTTACAGAGAAAAATTAATTCTTACCTGAGGTAGCCAGAGATGATGAGTTAATGACTAGAGACTGAATGTGTATGCCTTAGATTTCAGCTTCCTGTGCAGGAGAAAAATGGGAGTGTGATATTCCTGGATAAGGTGAAGCTCCTGGGTGTCATCTGGTGAGGCTCTGGATGAAGGCATCCTCTGAAGCCATTTATTTTTTATCAACTAAGTAATTTTCTGACTTCCTTGGGAGCAGTATTTATACTTTTCCTAACTCTGAGCACTCAGTTATCCCACTTAAGAAATAAAAAAGGAACACTTGGTTGATTGGGCCAATGGCATCTCCTCCCACCCCCACCTCTAAAACACTCACATGATAATCCACTCTTTCTGTTTAATAGACTCTGTTTGATCTGACCTCTGGTGACCTCTGGGATATAATCCTTGCACCTCCAACTCACTCACTTCACACTCTTGTTACATTCTAGATCACTTGTTCCTTGCATATTCCAAATGCATTCAAGCACACTGCCCTTTCGGGAGCCTGCACATTTTGCTTTCTCTTCCCCTTGATATTCTCCAGGTTTGTCACCAGTATAACGTAAGCTCCATAATGTAAGCCCTAGAACAGGTCCTTGCACACAGAATTGATGCTCACTAAATGTTCATGAATGAATGACTGACTAGTTTTGTGAATATTTAGGAACTTTTCCAGGTAATTAATAAGGTTGCCTCTAACTTTTTTTTTTTTAATTGTTGGTATAAAATTACCATGGTCCTATTTCCTAACTAGGATGTCTCAGGACATCCCAGATTCCTGGTTCCTGTGCAGTGAAGGAGCAAGCTCTCATTCTCAGGAGGGCACTTGTGGCTTTCAGCTGGAACCTGTTCTAGCTGTGACTCCCCGTGTGGAGGGTGAGGATCTTCAGCACTTCCTCCTGGACAGCATGTTGAAGCATGACTGTTGGTGGATCTGCTTTAAAGTTTAAGTCTATAAATATTCTAAGGGCAAACGCAGAATGACAGGGAATTCCTGTCCTACCCCACTCAGTCTGAATTAAATTCCTGCCATGTTGGTAACTTACTTTCTGGAGGAGGGTCAATATTTTTCATTCTCTAAGTCAACAAGCAGGAAGCCAAGGAATGTACCCTTCTCTTGGATTAAATAGAGTGTGAGGGACTGAAAATAGCTTCTCCCTGCACTCCACCAAACACCAACCTTTAAGAGAAAAACAAACAAACAAACAAAACCTTTGCTAAACCTCGTTAACCCTGTAATCACTTTAAAGCAGATTCTTAATGTTTTTCTGATGTAATTTGTATTATTTTCTCACTTTCTTTTTCCCCCCTGGAACTTGCCACCTTCTACATGGAGTCAGTGATCTTTCTTGTCCTTGGTTCCTACACCTCTTCTTGGGTGCATTTGTTGCTGTAAATACTAGGTGACATGAGTTTGGCACATCTCCACCAGCTCCTCTTCCTCTTTCCCTATGCGCGCCCATCCCTTTTCTTTAAAGGCATGTGAAGATGCCATGCATTACACTTGGATCACAACCACGAACTTAGCTTTCACCTCCAAGTGCTCTGTATGTTTGCATTGGTGCCTGGGAGTCATATCCTTTTGTACTTCAGATACAGGAAGTGAAGAAGATTTGCTAATTTTTCCCGGTATAGGTTCCTGGGAGGAATGCAGAAGAGCAATAAAAATCATTGAGGGCCAGAGGGACTCTCCTCAGAGGAAAAACAAAAAGAATCAGATGTTATATATTGGTTGAATGCTCTAAGGAGACCGTTGAAACCACTTATAAGCATCTGAGAGCTGTGATGATGGCAAGAGAAGGGGAAGAAAGACCAGCGGCTTTAGAAATAAAGACGGGTTTTGCTGTGTGTTTAGTATCGGGCTGCGGAAACTCGCTCAGACAGTGTTATAGAACCCACCATTTCAGGCACTGAAAACAGATGATAAGAGCATATCTCTTTTTTCTTGCTGGAATTTTAGCTTAAATGGCAGTGAATGTGTGTTGAGTTACCAGAGAGAGCTGGGTTTGGCTGAAAAGTGTGGCTGTTGACCCTCTGTACTTACTATGTGTTTAAGTTGGTAGACCTGTACTTATTGTCTTGGAACTGCCTGCCCCCATTTAACTGAGATGCTTAGTAAACAGGCAGATCTCTGGGCTCCCCTTCAGATGCAGTAAATTAGAATTTGTGGAGCATGGTTTAGGAAATCTGCAGTCACAGGATTCACTCCTGGGGAGTCTCAGGTACTTAAAAACTTAAGAACTGTGGAGTATATGTAGAACATAGAGTTTGATGTTTTTCACTTGTATTAATTCAATTTAATGCTCATAGCTGCCTTATGAATTATGTTCTATTATTTAAAATAAACACACCTGGAGACTGAGACACAGAGAATTTGAGTGACTTGCCCAATTGACACAAATAAGAAGGGTCAGAGTTAGATTGCCCTCACCTGACAATCTGGCTCCTAATTCCATGCTCTTAACACACCACACCAGGCAGTCTCCTTGAGGACAGTTAACTCTGAAATCCTGATGGCCTTGTGGGGTGGAACAGCAGGGGAAATGCTTTGCCCTCCCCTTCATCAAAGGTAGATTTATCTTTGCCTTTTCTTTTTAAACAGAGGCAAATGAGTGATTCAAGGCCCTCTATACCTGTGAAACGTGTGTGAGCATGTGATGAAATCAACTTTGAATGAAAAAACCTGAATTTGTCATTTGTTTTGACAGCAAGAGTTTGAGAGAGCTTTCATTTTGATAAGTGGCACCTGCAATTGAAACAGGGAGGAGCTTTCATAAGGGTATTTATTGCTTTTCCAAAAATTAGGTTGAGATTACCTGCTTGCAAAAGCAGTTCAACTCTAAGGCTGACACACTGATCTTGATGTTGGACATAAACTGTTGAGCAAGACAGATGAAGTTCCTGCCCACAGGTACTTGATAATCTATGTATTAGGTTGAACCATATGAAATTGCTAATACATAGGAGTTTTTTGAATTTCAGAACTGGCATTTTCATATGGCTCAACTTCATAGCAGGGGGAGGCCGACAACAAACAAATGTATAAATGAATAAGTAAGGAAAACAAAAGTGATACAAGCTTGTGCCAGTTATCAAGCTGTTTGCTTTGGTCTCTGAACCTTCCTCTACCTTTCTGTACTCATCTTTGTGTTACCACACTTCCGCTTTGCCAGCTGGATCCCTACTTAGATGTGCCAATGGAGACAGGAGAGAGAGAAAAAGAGAAAGTGAGCCTGCAGGACTCATCTTTCCTGTCTGCTTCCTCACCTTCCTGTCTGCCATGAATGTCAGTCACCCTCAGCAGGCTTCTTGCTGCAGCCATGGTGCCTCCCTGTAGGAGTAGCTGAATCACAGCCGCCTCCTTGGAGATTTTAATTTCAGCTCTGCCAGGTCCCTATTTTGAACTTCTTTTGAATATTTCCAACCTCTTTCATTTCTTTGTTCAGCCCTATGAATTATGTTCTAGGGTTAGTACCTGCTTCCAGTAGTGGATCCATTATGTTTTTCTCCCCATTGTTTTTGGTATTGAACATATTTTATTTCTTATGTTGGTTATAAGGATATATAAAGTTTATCATATTATTCTCTATATAATTTATTTTTATGTAATATTTTCACATAACAAAAATAAAAGGTAAAAAAGAGTGGTTTTTATACTTTTGGGATAGAGTTGGCTAGGCTATTTCAATTCCTTTCCTTCCAACTCATTTCCCCCTACTTAAAAATTTTTTCCAATTGTAGTTTACATTAAATATTTTTTTCATTAGTTTCAGGTGTATCTTTTTTTTTCTTTCCAATTACTCAGTAAACAACTTCAGACCTGGTTAAGATAATTTTAAATTATCTCTTAAAATATTTAGCATGGCTTTTGTTTCCTGGTGAGTCTCATCTTCTGAGGGTCACACAGAGATTAAAATCGGGCGATGTGAGAAATGACAACTTAAAATTGAGTGGTCAGAGAAGGCTTTGGCAGATGTAATGTTTAACCGATAAGACAAAAAGTGTGTGCTTGTGTGAAGGCCATTCCGGCAAAGGGTGCAGCTAGTTCAAAGGATTAAGATGGAAGCCAGACAGGGAGTTTTCACTTGGTTGTAGTAAGTTGAAGGATGTAAAGCAGAAGAACAGAGTGATTTAAATTATGTTTTAAAAATTCATTGTGCCCTCACCGGTTTGGCTCACTGGATAGAGCGTCGGTCTGTGGACTCAAGGGTCCCAGGTTCGATTCTGGTCAAGGGCATGTGCCTTGGCTGTGGGCATATCCCCAGTAGAGGGTGTGCAAGAAGCAGCTGATCGATGTTTCTTTCTCATCGATGTTTCTGACTCTGTATCCTTCTCCCTTCCTCTCTGCAAAAAATCAATAAAATATGTTTTTTTAAAAAATTTATTGTGACTTTGTGTGGAAATGAATTGCAGGGAGTAAGAATAAAAATATACAACTGGCGAGAAGGTGTTTGCTGGGTCCAGGTGAGAGGTAATGGTGGCTTCAACCTGATGGCAATAATAGAGATGGTGAGAAGTAGAGACAAATTGGGGATATGCTTTGGAGAAGTTAAAAAAACCCAATAAAGCATTAATGTAGAGGGTCAGGAAAAGAGAAGAATTGAGGAAAACTTGCAACACAATGTATGTGTGTATGTGTGTGTTTGTGTGAACTCTTCATTAATCCCACTCACCAATCCATGCATATGTACACATACACTTATACCCCCCATACCCATACACTCGTACACATCTGTCTACTTACCCATATAGGGGGAAGGAAGAAATTTCCTCTGCTTTCCTGGGTTCATCCAGCTGGTCTAATAATTAAGTCTACATGAGACAGATTAGCAAGAGAAAAATAACCACATTTGATTACATATGCACATATGGGAACCCTATATATGTGAGAGAGCCAGAGGTCCTACGTGCATGAGAGATTTCAGAGAGAGTTAAAATGTGGTATATATGACATTCTGAGCTCAGGATGAAGTACACAAGGCACCTTGGAGCTTCAGAGGGGAGGGAGCTCATTTGCAGGATAAGAAGAACAGATGTTCATTAATTAGAAGTTTGCCCTGACCTTTAGCTAGGTCATAAAAAGTTATTTCTGGTGATAACTCTTACAGGCAAGGCCCCAATTTAAGTTCTTGAAGGGAGAGGTAAAAGTTTATCTTGAGCCTGCAGGGTCTCCATTGCCTTTGGTTCCAAACAGTACACATGCCTCAGTGCTCATCTTGGGGGGGCATGTTCTGAATCCCTTTACTCACATACTGGAAGTTTCCATTTCAGATGACATGGACCATCAGTCACTGCTCTTTGCAAGTCCTACCAGTCTACCTTGCTCGGCTTTCATTTACCTCACCTTTCTCCATCTTAGATATCTAGGCTCCAAAGAAAGCTGAATTACACAGAAGCTGTTCCAACATACAAGTGGGTCAAGCCTCTCTATAGAGCACTGGGGTTAGATCCTTCCCAACATTCAATTTTTCTGGCTTTTGGTGGACACATGATTACTTCAGTGTATTCCAGTGGGAATGGAAATGAAGTGGACCACCATGACCTCCACTACTCTCATTAGATCGACTTGCTAAACTATAATCTGGGATGTTCAAAATTCTGTAGGTTGCACATTATCCACATAATAGGTATCCTATATAATAAAGAGGGAATATGCAAATTGACCATCACTCCAGTCAATTTGCACACACAGCTGAGGCTAAGTTCCCATAAGGAGCCTTAAGGAGCAATCAGCAGGGACCTGAGGCTGTGCATCCACCCACCTCCTGCATAGGGCTTGACAGGGGACCCCAGGTCGTGCCTTCCACCTGCAGGGCTTGACAGGAGACCTCAGGTTGCTCCCCCTGCCCTGGAACCAGGCCAGAGGATCTCAGGCTGCACCCTCTTCCCTGGTGCCAGGCCGGGGGACCTCAGGCCATGCCCCCTGCCCCGGCACCAGGCTGGGGGATCACAGGCCACTCCCTCTGCCCAGTAGGGCTTGATGGGGGACCTCAGGCTGTGCCCCTCTGCTCTGGCACCCAGGGGACCTGAGGCTGCACCCCCCCTCCCACCTGGCAGGGCTTGACAGGGTGGGGCCGGCTGGGTCTGGATCTAGCCCAATAAAGGGGAGCCATCCAGGTTTGGGTCTCAAGCGATTTTGAGGTGCACATGGGTGGTTGAAGACTTGACTCTGGGTTCCATGGTGCACCCCAGACTCTGACAGGAGGAAGATTTTCATATACGTTTTACTAATTTTCTTTAATCTCTGACATTTCTATTATAGAGAAAGGGCAAATAGCAATATAATATTTCCACTAATTAATCTCCTTTTAATGTGCACGAATTTCGTCCACTAGGCCACTAGTTTAGTATATGCATATGCCATAAATAAACTCTAGACTTCCAGATTCTCAAATCATTTAGCACAGAGAAAGTGTTTGCATGAGAGAAGCATGTCAAGGGCACAAGAATAAACACATGCAGTATTGTTTTGAGAAAATGACTTGGAGTCTAGATAGTATAAACAACTTTAATGAGAATATCTATGTTCTCCTCCATGCCTTCTACCCTTTGCCCTTCATCATCTGCATGTACATTTCTTAGTTGGGAATTTATAGCCTGTTTTTAAAAACATCAAAGGCAACCTTTAGAAGTTTCTGTTCAACATTCTATCTCAGTATTTTCTTTTTTAAAGAGTGAACAATAGGTTTCTCCTCTTTCTCTCTTTTTCATTAGTATATTTGTAGCCTTAAAATTCAGCTAATCAGTTCAGTAGGGATTAATATTAGTAATCCTATACAGTAAAAGGGCAATATATAAATTGACTGAATGGCTGAAGGACAGGTCGCTGTGATGTGCACTGACTAGCATGTGGCAGATGGTCAACGTAGTAGCTGCCTCCAGCCTGCAGGCCCCAGTTGCCGGGGTCTGCTGGCCAACTTCTTGGTCCCTTTCCTTGGCCAGCAGGCTCCCATCACCCAATGGGAAACTGGCAACTGGGGATGGGTGGTGGCAAATGTGGGCGGTGCCAGACTGGGTGGGCCCTGCCAGTCGCTCCACACACAGAGGGTGACTGTTGGTGGGGGTAGGAGACGAGGGAGGGGAGGTGGGTGGCAAGTGGGTGGGAATGGCCAATCTCTTGGTACCTCCCCACAGCCTGCAGGCTCCCATCACTGATGGTGAACTGGGAACTGGGGGTGGGGGGTGGGGTGGGAGATGGTGACGGGGGTGGGGCCAGCTGCTGGAAGCAGGGGAAGATGGCCCTGATTGCAGGCTAGGCCTAGAGACAGTACCCATGCATGAATTTCATGTGGCAAGCCTCTAGTCTTTTAATAAAACTTCCCAATAGTTATGGTTTTGACTATCTCTTTAAATCTCAGCAGAAGCTACTGATAAGTCTTCTGATGGCCCAAGGATTCCCTTGTGGGGCAGTAATGAGACAGTGTGTACAGATGCATAATCTGGAAGGTTGATTCCTTGTGGAACCCTGGGTGAGAGGACAGACTCATTCCTGGTTTGTCCCAGTTACAGGTATATCACAGCAGGACAAGCTCAGTGACTTTCCCCCTCATCTTTGGTCTCTGTGACTCTGACCCAGAACCACTTCAGGACTTGTCTTTGAAAATTCAGCAGGTTAGGAAGAGCCTGCCAGTGTGAGCGCAGGCATGGGAGGGCTGGGAGTGCACTATGTGTGGGATGAGGAAGGAACTGGGTCAGCATCTGCCGCTTGCTGTGTATCTGGAATCAGAGTTTCTTGAAATAGTATTGTACTGCATTTGCAGTTGCTTCCTGCAATTTGGTTTAGAACAAAAGGTGATATTTACTCAAATATATAGAATAACAGATTTTAGAGTAATTTTTAACTTATTAATTGAATAGCTGTCTTTAGAAATAACAGATTCCCTCTGCTTTCCCTGGTTTGGAATGTCTTGAATGCAAGAATCACATTGTATTCAAAACATGTATTTTTGTGCAGCAAATATCACTTTACACTGCCTAGTGACTCTTGTGTTAACACACATTTGTGACAAAATAGTCTGCAAGAATCATGGCCTTTTGCTAATGGCGTTGCTTATTGCTATTTACTCTGTTTATACTGAAGTGGTAAGTATAATTGGGATATGGAATAGTAGACCCAAAATACAGTAAAAATGAAATTGATCTTTCCCCCCATCTCAAAATCAAATGTTCCACTTGAATTGAAATAACATGTGATGAGCAGGGAACAAAAATTCCACTGGTTTCTGTATCTTTAATAAATCATTAGCTGGATCTACTTGACAGCTTCCCTTTATTAGTGTTCAAAATTGCATTTATTGTACTCCCAGGACAACTGCTTTTCTAATTAACTACTATTATCATTATAAGTATCTATAAGAACAAAGACTACAGTTTTTATTGCAGAAACTTCAAGATCCTTAGTGTTTTAAGCACAAGCATCCTTTGAGTTGTCTATCATGCTGGATTATTATTCCTGTTCTTAAATTTATGTATTTTTTCTCACCATTCCTTTATAGTTACAATATTTTTAATGCAGAACTGTGAATACTCAGTAATCACCAAAGAAAGTACACATGGCGCTCTTCAAGTGAGAAAGACAGGAAGAATTATGTGACCTGTTTGCCTAGAAAGCACAAATCTCCTCTCTACTGCTTAGCAATTGTGTGACTTTGGACAAATAATTTATACTTGTTATGCCTCAGTTTCCTTGTGTGTAAAATGGAGATGATAATGGTATCTGTCTCACAGGGATGTTGTAATGGTTATACATGTAAAGTGCCTGGCACTTAGTAAGTAAGCATTAACTGTTTACTATTACCATCAAATAGTTCATTCCTATTAACCGGACTTATATATAACTAGAGGCCTGGTGCACGAAATTCATGCACAGAGTGGGAGTGGGGGGTGAGGGTGGTGTCCCTCAGCCCAACCTGCACCCTTTCCAATCTGGGACCCCTTGAGGGATGTCCGACTGCCCTTTTAGGTCCAATCCCACCGGTGGCAATCTAAATGGGCAGTCGGACATCCCTTTCACAATCCAGGACTGCTCGCTCCCAACCTCTTGCATGATGATTGTCCCTAACCACTCCCCTGCCAGCCTGATCAATGCCTAACTGCTCCTGTGCCAGCCTGATTGCCCCTAACTGCCCTCCCTCTGCCAGAATGGTCCTCCATAACTGTCCTCCCCTGCAGGCCTGGGTCCCCCACAACTGTCCTCCCCTGCAAGCCTGGGTCCCCCCCAACTCCCCTCCCCTGCAGGCCTGGGTCCCCCCCAACTCCCTTCCCCTGTAGGCCTGGGTCCCCCCCAAGTGCCCTCCCCTGCAGGCCTGGGTCCCTCCCAACTGCTCTCCTCTGCAGGCCTGGGTCTCCTCCAACTGCCCTCCCCTGCAGGCCTGGGTCCCCCCCAACTACCCTGCCCTGCAGGCCTGGGTCCCTCCCAACTTCCCTCCCTTGCTGGGCATCTTGTGGCGGCCATCTTTGACCACATGGGGGAAGCCATCTTGTGATGACCAATTTGCATATTACTTTTTTATTAGATAAGATTGCTGGTATGTCAAATTAGCCCAGGGCTAAACTTTTAACTTTCAAAAAAATTGAATAATTTTTATTCTTTACCAGGATTCAAAGATATTCACAAATTTTGGAAGTGCTAAGTTTTATATAAATAGCAACAAGATATTACTTTTGGTTCCACTTGCTGTTTTTCTATGGAAAAATTCAAGTGGGCACTTAATTGAAAAAAAAAAAAGGAAGAAAGTATAGTTATTCTAGTTCAATGACCTTCCTTTGATCATATGCCAAGATAGTGTTATGAGACTACTTTTTTTCCCCCTGTCACAGTACCCACAGCTAATTTACACTAACCCAGCTGGGATACATGTATTGTTGAGAAAACACAAAGACTTTATAAGGGATGCAGTTGGGAATAAAGGAACATATTTCTAGTGCCTCAATATACATTTTCTGACAATTTTTTGAATGTGGACCGGCTCCAGTGATATTGGACTAGTTCTTTCTCTTCTGTCTTCCACAGTTGCCTCGATCTCAGTTTACAAATATAAGACATGCCTCTACTAGAGTTGTGCTTCAAGTGTAGTAAACACTTTGGTGGCTCCAGACAAGCACACAATTTGAAATACTGGTGTCAGCAAACCTTCCTTTCATTTGCCATTATTTTTGTTATAATTAATGATCTTTGTTTTTTGTTCAGCACTTAACAATAAAGTGATACTTCCATTACTTATTGAAACTCTCCTTTCAACGTCTTTGTATCCCTTACTAATTCTTGTTTCTGTAAAGGGTAAAGAATGGCATTGGAAATAGGATCCAGGCATACATCAGAGACATTGTGGGGGTTCAGTTCCAGACCACCACAATAATATGAGACATAATGGTTTTGCACATGGAGGGTCTTGCTTTTGATTTAGAAAAACTGCAGCATCCGTGAATCACAGTAAAGTGAAATACAATAAAATGGGGTATGCCTGTATTTGTCCCATGTCAGTGTTGGCATAAATGAAATTCAGAAGGGAGCTGATTGTTATAGGAACTTATGAAAATACATTTATTTGAATTTAAAAATGAAGTCAGTTTTCTTTTTTCACAGGAAGAAGTCTTATTTGGCCAATTGATTTGATAATGAAGAATGACTTTGCCTGTTATATTGTATGAAGAGTATTTTCCATTATTGCTTTAACTAATCTATAGCTCAACAGCTTTGATGAAAATATATTCAAAATACATGCTAGGGAGACACTTTCCCCTGAATAGTTCATGTTCCAACAGAATCTGAGCCTTCTGAGTGGCAGAAATGTTTATTTATTTTTTTTTAAAAAATATATATTTTATTGATTTTTTACAGAGAGTAAGGGAAAGGAATAGAGAGTTGGAAACATCGATGAAAGAGAAACATCGATCAGCTGCCTCCTGCAACCCCCGCACTGGGGATGTGCCTGCAACCAAGGTACATGCCCTTGACCAGAATCAAACCCGGGACCCTTCAGTCTGTAGGCCGACACTCTATCCACTGAGCCAAATCGGCTAGGCGGTGGAAATGTTTAGATAGAAAACGGCCTTAAAGATAGAGATAGTGTATTCCTCAGGAGAGATTTAGAGACAACCACCCCTTTCCCAAATATGTTGGTTAAAGAAGGTGCTTTTGTGTAAAAGAATAACAGGCATGAGTGATATTTTCTTAAGTGTTAGCAAAGCTTTTTTGATGGACTTCCCAGAATCTGAAAACTGAATCTAGGAACAGGGTAGCAAGTATGGTGGATTCCAATCATTTACTTTCAACCAAATGGAATGGGGATCTCATGAGTTGTTACCTGGTAGTTTAACAAATATATGTCTGAACATAGACCATTATATAATTTTTGGCATATAACATGGGAAGAGCTCAAAGAATTAAGTCATTGCGATAACAGAACCCCCCCTACTTTCACGGGATCATGTGAACAATCTATAGAGACCAGAACTAGTAGAGTTGATGCTGCATGCTATTTCCATCAATAAGTAATAGTGATATCAGAGACAAGAAGTAACAAACAAAACCAAACCCAAAACATTCAAGAGCCACCTCCATCTTGGTGAAGGTGCATATTTTATATTTAACACTTAGTTTTAAAGATTATAATATACTAGAGGCCCAGTGCACAAAATTCGTGCACTGGTGGAGGGGGTTCCTCAGCCCAGCCTGCCCCCTCTCACATATTGGGAACCCTCAGGGGTGTCCTACTAAGGCCTTAGGCCCACTTTCTGCTCCTCTTGGGGAGCGGGCCTAAGCCACAGTCTGGCCTCCCTTTGTGGGAGGCAACCAGGCTAATCAGGGGAAGCCACCAGCCCCATCACCCCTGCTGCTGCAGCCACTGCCAGTCACTGCAGCCACCAAGGTGTTTTCATCAACAGGGACTCCAGTCTCTTCACCATGAAGAAATGACAACTTTCTTTAGGCATTTTAAAGATATGTCTTTCATAGGATATGACATTTCTTTCTTTCTTTCTTTCTTTTTTTTTTATCCTCACCTGAGGCTATGTTTCCATTGATTTTTAGAGAATGTGGAAGAGAAGGGAAAAACAGAAAGAAACATCAAAGTGAGAGAAACACTTTGATTGGTTGCCTCCTGCATATGCCCTGACCTGGGCCCTGGCCAGGGAGGAGCCTGAAACCTAGGTACATGCCCTTGGTCAGATTTTAACCCACACCCTGCAGTCAGCAGGCTGAGGCATTATGCACTGAGCCAAACCGGCTAGGGCAGGATATGACATTTCTTAGCCCTCCAGCAGTGGACCTTCATTATTTTTTCTCCAGGAGTGTGGTGGAAAAACCCTAGATCGCCTTTAGGGATTCTTATTACCCAAGTTACTAAGAATATTACCAGTGGCATACAGGGAGCTTAGCCAATGAGTGGTCAGAAAAGGTGTTTCCTCTGTAGTTCACTCGGATCACCTGCTCCTCCCCTGCCCCTCCAATCTCAACTCCACCCCCGCCCAGGCCTATAACCTCTGGCAGAGGCTGCAGGCCTGGGCAGGGGACCCCCAAGCCCCTCCGATTGCTGGCTTCACAGAGCCCAGGCCTCTGTTATCACCAGCTGTGATCCTGCCCCTTGCCAGTGCCAGTTCTGCCCTTATCCCACTGGCAGCATCTGGTTGAGGCTGCAGGCCTGGGCAGGGAACCCCCAGGCCCCTGCATTGCTGGTCCCACCAGTGCCCAGACCCCTGTGATCGCAGGCTCCTCCCCTGCCCCTCTGATTGCTGGCTCTGCAGAACCCAGACCCCTGCGATCTCCAGCCTTGCCCCTTCCCAGGCCTTATGCCTCGGTAGGGCACCCTCATACCCCTCTGATCACTGACTTCATCCTTGCCCATGCCTGAGGCCTGTGGCAAAGGCCTCTGGTTGGTCAGGGGACCCCTAGCCCCCTCTGATCTCTCCTGTTCTGCTCCTCGGGCCCCCCCACCTCCCCTGCCACCTACCTGGCTAACAGGCCTGACCACTCCAGTGGCAGGGCTGAGCCGGACTGCACACTGCCATCTTGTGGCCATGGGGGAGGCCATCTTTGTGGCAGAGTGATGCCTAATTTGCATATTACTCTTTTACTTGATAGAATGTGGTATAGGCGCCTCCATCTTGTGGCCGTGGGGGCGGCCATCTTTGTGACAAAGTGCGCCTAATTTGCATATTACTCTTTTATTAGATAGGATTTATGTTAAGTTGATGGTGTATTAACATTAACAGTAATGATAACTTCAGCCAAAATAATTTTTAACACTTATAAAGCCTTATGGTCAAAAGGAAAAAAATAAATTTATGTGCATATTTTGATACAGAGAAATAGGACAATCAGCAAAAGAATTTCAAGCATGAAAATATGTTACAGTAAGAAAAAATGCTAAGAGGGAAATGTAATGGAAATATAACTTTCAGGAAGAAAAAGGGATATAAAATATGGTTGTAGACATTTATGTAAATAGAAGATCACGAACTTCAGTTATTTTTTTTAAAATTTATCTTTATTGTTCAGATTATTACAGTTGTTCCTCTTTTTTCCCCCATAGCTCCCCTCCTCCCAGTTCCCACCCCACCCTCTGCCCCCCTCCCCCACTGTCCTCATCCATAGGTGTACGATCATTGTCCATTCTCTTCCTGCACCCCAACACCCTTTACCCCCGAAAATTGTCAGTCCACTCCCTTTCTATGCCTCTAATTCTATTCTATTCACCAGTTTATTCTGTTCATCAGATTTTTTATTCACTTGATTTTTACATTCACTTGTTGACAGATATGTATTTGTTGTTCATAATTTTTATCTTTACTTTTTCTTCTTCCTCTTCTCATGGGATACCTTTCAGCATTTCATATAATACTGGTTGGATGGTGATGAACTCCTTTAGCTTTTTTTTGTCTGTGAAGCTCTTTGTCTGACCTTCAATTCTGAATGATAACTTTGCTGGGTAAATTAATTTTGGCTGTAGGTTCTTGTTGTTCATCACTTTGAATATTTCTTGCCACTCCCTTCTGGCCTGCAAAGTTTCTGTTGAGAAATCAGCTGACAGTCGTATGGGTCTCCCCTTGTAGGTAACTAACTGCTTTTCTCTTGCAGCTTTTAAGATTCTCTCCTTGTCTTTTGCTCTTGGCATTTTAATTATGATGTATCTTGGTGTGATCCTTCTTGGGTTCCTTTTGTTTGGGATTCTCTGTGCTTCCTGAACTTGTAAGTCTATTTTTTTCACCAGGTGGGGGAAGTTTTCTGTCATTATTTCTTCAAATAGGTTTCCTATATCTTGCTCTCTCTCTTCTTCTGGCACCCCTATAATTCTGATGTTGGTATGCTTGAAGTTGTCCCAGAGACTTCTTACGCTATCTTCATATTTTTGGATTCTTTTTTCTTTTGGCTTTTCCGGCTGGGTGGTTTTGCTTCTTCATATTTCATACCTTTGACTTGATTCTTGGGATCCTCTCATCTACTGTTGGATCTCTGTATATTATTCTTTATTTCAGTCAGTGTATGCTTAATTTCTAGTTGGTCCTTTTTCATATTCTCGAGGGTCTCACTAAATTTATCAGCAGTCTCTAGAAACTTCTTGAAAAACCTAATAACTGTGGTTTTGAACTCTATATCCAGTCATTTGCTTTCCTCCATTTCTGTCATTTGTGACCTGTTTCTTAGTCTCTGCATTTTGGCTGCTTCCCTGCATTGATAGAGTGGCTTTCTGTGCCAGGTGTCCTGTAGGGCCCAGTGATTCAGCTTCCCCAATCACTTGGGGTGGACACTCTTGTTGTATGCCTTTGAAGGCTGGGTGCACAGTCTTGTTGTAGTTATCACTGGGAGGTATCACTGGGAGGAAATGACCTGCAGGCTTTTCTCCTCGTTGTTTGGGGTTTAGATCTTTTGGATTTCTGTCCCAGCTGCAGACTCTTAGGTTATGCTGAAGGCAGGCAGGCACTCAGCTTGGGCGAGATTGTAGGTGGGGTGGGGCGGGGTCTCAGAATCACTGGGGCGGAGCAACCCACAATGGCTGCCCCTCTGCTGACTCCACTGCTTCTTCTGGATTTGGCGCCTCCAAGCCCTGGGGTCTGCACCCCTCTGAGTCCCCGAATGTCCACATCAGTGATCACTGCGAACAGCTCTGCTAGAATACCACTGGTCTTCTGCCCCGTTGCCTGACAGCCCGCATCGCATTCAGTGCAACCCTGGAGTTTTATAATCTCCTTCCCAGCTGTGGACCCAAGCACAGCCGCCACCACCCTTTCACCTGTGCTGCCTCTGTTTCACGTGCATCTGTATCTCTCAGTTTTGGTGCCAGGAGCTTCTACTCAGTCTCAATGCACTCCTTCTCTTGCCTTCTAGTTGTAAAGTTTTCCCTCCCTTGGTTCTGGAGGATGGCCGTTTATCTGTATAGTTGTATTTTTATAATGTAATTGTGGAGGCTGCGAATTTAGGTATATACCTCGAGCCGCCATCTTGGTTCTCCTCTGCTTCAGTTATTATTGCATTTATATATCACAAGGTACATGTGATTAGGTGATATCACTTTTATAACACTAGAACTTAGGATACACTAGAAATAACATCCTTTCAAGTAATTAAAACTATGATGAAAAAATTTTGGTATTGATTTCAAAAGGTGAAATTGAATATAGTTTAAAAAATTATTTTAGGAAATACATGAGGAAAAAAGACCCAAGACCCAAGACTCATACTTTATGTCCTATAGAATGTCCCATGACATTCTCTGTAGGCAGTGTCTTCCTATTTTTAAAGTGGAGCTCACACACAGTTTTAGTCTAGTTAAAACCTGTGCTAATAGCAGTGTGAGGATAATTATTGGAAGAAAGAATAAGTGAATAGGGCATGTAACTCTCTGGGCTCAAAGCTTGCAGAGAGGGAGTGCATTAAACCATGGGAGACTTGGGCAATATGATCACAAACTGATAGAATTTAGATTGAAGACTAAGAAAGGCAAATATCCTATTAGTAAAATGCCCTTTTAAAAACGGTTCAACACACTTTGGCACTAATAGAACAGAATCCATAGAAACAAGATAAAAGAGCAAAGTACTTGGAGAATTGGACATTTACTTAGGGGAAAACGTTAGAGAAGGCCATTTGCATTCACAGAAGATGGGAGGGGTATAGAAAGGAGGTGAAAAAACTTGTTTGAAGAATGAAGTTACACTAGGAAATGGAAAAGAGAATACTCATTTAAGTAGACTCCAGTTCATGTTTCTAAGGAGAATATTAAATGGGAAAACAAGATGCATTTTATGGATGACAAAGGGATGGAAAAATACATACACACATACATATAAACACATACAAACAAGGAAGTAGTGGGAAATATCACTTTATTGTTAAGTGCTGAACAAAAACCAATGATAACAAAAATAATCTCAAACCTATCAATCTTTTTTTAAGTTTTACTGAGATATATCGGCATACAACATTGTGCAACATGATGATTTGATATATGTACAAGTATATATTGTGAAATGATTGTCACAATTTAGTTAATATCTGTCACCTCATATAGTTATAATTTTTTTGTGTGATGAGAACTTTTAAGGTCTACTCTTCTAGCAACTTTCATATGTACATTATAATATTGTTACCTATAGTCACCATGCTGTACTTTCCATAAACAGGAATTATTTATCTTATAACTAGAAGTTTGTATCTTATAACTAGAAGTTTTTACCTTTTAACCACTTCCACCAATTTCCCCCATTTTCTACACTCATCTCTGACAACCACCAATCTCTTCTCTGTATCTATAAGTTCAGTTTTTTTAAAATGCCACATATAAATGAGATCATACAGTATTTGTCTTTCTCTGTCTGACTTATTTCACTTAGCATACTGTCCTAAAAGTCCATCAATGTTGTCATAATGGTAGGGTTTCATTTTTTTATGACTGAATAATAAACCATTGTGTATCTTCTTTATCCATTTATCCATTGGTAGACACTTAGCTTGTTTCCATGTCTTGGCTATTGTAAATAACACTGTGGTGAACATGGGAGTGCAGCCATTTCTTCAACATAGTGATTTCATTTCATTTGGCTATATACCCAGAAATGAATAGCAGATTTAAATAGGGTTTTTTTTTTTTTTTGGCATAGATGAACATGTTGATGTGATATAATTAGGCTATTTTATCTTCCACATTATTTATGCTCTCAACAAATAATTAGACTATTTTATCTTCCACATTATTTATACAGTCAACAAATAATGAGTAATTTCTGTTTCAAGGCACTCTGCTAGGAATCGGGGGTGTGAATAGCCACAGCCTGGTTCCTGCCCACCAATTACTCACAGTCTCTGAGAAAAACACAGAAGCCTGTAAGTGGCTACAGGAACAAGCAGTCTGCTGTGATACAAACAAACGAAACAATTTTAAAATTGGGTAGATGGGGGAAATTCATTTACTCCTTGTCATCACAAGTATTCACATCCACGCTACAAGTCAGACAGCACCGAGGGGAGCTGGGATGCAGAGAGAGAGAAACGGACCACGGCCACACCCTCCTGGTGGCACTGATCCTCAGAGGGGCATGTGAAGTCTCTCTAGTGGTAGTAGCTTGCAGTTTGAAGCAGAAATACTTTTCCCCTAGTACATGCTTTTTTGTTTTTTATCATCTTGAGTTGGTCTTTCTGTGATTCCTCACAATTTAGCACTTCTTTTTACTGAAACTAATTCCACGTGACTCAGCATGCATTCCAGACTTTCCATAGTGTAGCCCCCACTTCCTTCCAGCTTTGCCTGTTGTGATCCTCCCTCACTCCTTTCATTCACTTCTCTTGTCACTCTGTCTGTGCTCCCCCTTCCAGAAACACACCATATTGTTGTAGACCCATGTTTCTTTGTTCCCCTTGTTTACTTTGCCTAGAAGGCACCTTTTTCTTTCTGGCCTTGAGTGAGTATTTTCTTGACTTCTGCTTGTTTGAAATCCTCCTCCGCTGTCCTCAGCTCACAGGCCAGCTGTTCCATGAAACCTTCCCAGGTCTTCAGTCCACATTCTGCTTTTCTTCAGTGTCTTCCCACTTAGTTCTCTTTATTAAAGTGTGTGTAGTTTCCAGGTGTCTTGACTGTCCCTCAGATCTTAAACTCCTTGCACAGTACCTGGCAAATAGGTGGTACCTACTTTAAAATTTTTTTGTTCATTGAGTAAAGCACTCAATTGTTGAACTGCTGAAGTTGACTAATTGAACCACAGCGTGTGCCTCATGTAGACATTTAGTGGTTGATTGCTGGCATCTTGTTTTTCAGAAATCTGACCCCATCCTCCGAGAGGACCCAGAAAGAATGCAGCACAGGTAAGTGCTCGATGCTTGGTGCTTATGTCTGAGTGAACGGAGGTGGCTGAGAAGGCCAGATGGACAGCTCTCCTCTGTATTCACTCATAATGGTAATTGGTTTTCAGATTGACATCAGCGTTCGAAACTCTGACACTTCTCTCCTCTCTGTCTGCTCTGGGGATGCTAGTCTTTATGTGGGGTCCGTGGGGCTGGCACACTGTCCGATGCCACGGCCTCCCAGTAGTGCCTGACTGGACTGGGAAGTGATGAGAAGTGCTTCAGGATGTCACTAAAGCACGGGCCATGCTTGCCCTGTTTGCGATCGCCTCATTCCAATTTGCTGCACCCAGGAGCACTTGCAGGTCATGGTGTTGTCTGTATGTCCACATGTGCAGTGAATGTTCATCCAGACCCAGGCGCCTGGCTTTGCTCCAGGATCTCACTGCTGGTGAGCCAGGTTTTCTGTTTCACCTTCAGGAGGCTCTGTAGGTGATGCGGAGCTAAGTGCTTGAGGAGCCCCTGTGCACATGGAGCAGAACTGGGCCTCGTAGCTGCTCCACTCACAATCATGGTCTTCCAGACTGTGAGTTGGAGCTGGGTCTTGTCACTACGGTGACACCACCCTCCCCTGCCCGCCTCCTTTAAATCGTGCCGACCTTCCTGATTTCCACTTCCTCTCCGATTCACAGATCAATGGACTTTGTGTTCTAGCAGCAACATTATAATAGCTTTCAGCTCTCTGCTCCCAGTGAAAATATTCAGCTATGCACAGGGTTTTCCTGTTTGTTCCAATGATCTATTGCTGTATTGCAAACTACTTAAAGTGCAGTGGCTTAAAAATATTACTATTCTGTATCTGTGATTCTGGGGGTCAGGGATTCAGAGCATAGGAAGGATGATTTATCTCTGCCTCATCTTTTGGGCCTCAACTGTGTTGCTTTAAATAGCTGAAGACTGGGATGACTACAGGCAGTGGGGCATAGCTGGGCTACTCACATAAAGATCCCAGGCTCTAAGAATTAGTTTACAAGGTCTAGTGGATGGAAGCTGCCAGCCTCTTATGGTCTGGGCCGGGGAACCGGCACTACTTTCATCATATTTAGTAAGTCATAGTGAGTCCCAGGGCCAGCTCAGGTTCAGGACTGAATTCTGGGCAGAGGTGGCACACTGGGATCACTTTGGAAATAAGCTTTCATGATGGTATATGTTGGTATAGAATTTCTCTTTATGTATGACTTGATGTCAAAACATATGTGCACATACAATTAAGTTGATTTCATGTAGGTTTATAATTAATATATTTATTAAGTTAATAGAGGTAATAAAAACTCAGCATCCAATGGAACCACGAGTTAATAAGATGATGTCTGTAAGCCTACACAGGAAAACTTCTCTCCTTGCTTCATGGCCCCACTTTCTTAATTTAAAGGGAGTGGAGGAGAGAAAGATACTGATATTTATGGCACACTTCTAATGTAGCCTGGGAATTTTGCATGTTATCCCATTTAATACAATTGTATGAAGTTTCTTATATGTGCAGATCAGATCACCAAATAGGTGATTAAAAAATGACCACAAATTCTTCCCTTGCTATGAAGAGGGGGACTCTACTTCCCCAGCCTTTGAATTTGTGCTGGTGTCATACCCTGCTTTGTTCCATAGAATGGATGCAGTAGGGGACGTTCTGAGATTGGGCTACAAAAGGTTTTGTGCATACTTTGCGCTCCCTCTTTGAACCCTGTCACCATGTGAACAAGCACAGGTCACCTGCTGGAGGATGAGAAGAGGGAGTATACACAGCGCAAAGGAACTGTCCTCGCTGAGGCCCCAGACATGGGAGAGAGGTCAGCCAAATCAGCAGTACCTACATGGTTGTGGGCCACAGATGCACTGAGTGAGCCCACAAAGCCAGAAGAACCACCCAGCAGAACTATATCCAAATTGCCGACCAACACAATCCTGCGCTAAATAAAAAATCTTCAGCCACTAGGTGTTGGGGGTGGTTTAATATCCAGTAAAAGCTCACTGAGCCATGAACTCAAGGAGTTTAAAATAAAATTGTATCCATGGATTTTCAGCTAAAAAAGCACTGAAAATTTATAATAATGACAACTATTTGTAACAGTGGAGAGAGCCTCTAAGCCTTGTGTCATGTGTATTTGAGCTGACACTTGTATAGCTTGCACTTGCTTATATAATTTCCTTGTACCTCAAGCTGATATGGGCAAGTCTGAATTATAAAATGATTTAGGCAAAATATAGCCTTGAAGTTAATGACACATTTACAGGAGTTCAGCTTTACCCAGAGGAGGCTTGGGAGTTTTACTGACCTGGCAGAGCATTAGTTTATGTGTTGATGGTTTCCTTTGGCATATGATACATTAGAATATATTTACTATTTTCTTATCACCACTTTTTAAAATTGAAAATATATTCTTTGTTTGTTTTGTTTCTGTTAATCCTTGCTAGAGGATATTTTTCCATT